>BQNB010147742.1:0-16399 GCA_026074375.1 Tanacetum coccineum
CGACTGCCTTCTCCTACACTTGCTACATCTTCGCTGTTATCAAACGAACCAATAATGGCCCTTGATTTTGATTCATGATTAATCACGCGATTGGATACAAAGTCAACTTGGGATTTAGATTCAAGATTCATCACACAACTAAAGGACGCATCAAGATTGCTAACTAGGTTAAACAATATGAAAATTATCAATGAAAAATTCATCTTCATAAGTTGACGGATGGATTTCAAAACGACAAGACTCTTCGCAAACAAGAATGCTTTAAAGAATTTAGAAAACCAAAGAAAATAAATATGTATTCGATTGACCAGATACTATCGTAGTACATGCAATTATTTATAACGCAACAAAACTAATACGAGTAAAATATAAGAATCCTAATTCACATAGAAGACTAATTAAAACTAGCTAATGAATATCTAATACATATATAAACTAAAAAATCATTTTTCCACACTTTTTTTACACACTTTTAAATAGTGTGAAAAATATTTTAAGTTTATTAACACAGATAAATGTGTTAAAAATAGCTACATAAATATATGTGAACAAATTTAAAAAAGCTAAAAAGGTTTTCATACTTATATGTGTTGCAAATAAAATTCTTAACTATTAAGTGTGAAAAATTCATAATTTGTCCACACTTTCAAATGTGAACCCCATTTTGTAACACCCAATATCCTCACACATGAAGTGTGAAGAATAACTATTTTAATCCATCGGAAAAAAAAGAACTCGATAGGCTGGAGCTTTCTCTTTCCTCTCACTTAACTTACTACAACTCACATTTCGACCGTAGTGGTCACTATAAACTCACTTTTCATTAAAATACATATCTTATATAAAATATACCCCACTAAATACCTGCACATAGTCACAACCAAAATAAAAAATAATAAAAATACACACACTCACACAACTCACCAAAGGTGAGTCAGTCACTTGGCAAAGTCACGCGCGACTTTTTTGACCAGAATGGGAGTCACGCGCTAGTTTGAAACTCACTCGGTGAGTTATTTTCCCATACCGTCCAGCCTAAATGTAACCCAAATAGGACTACAGGAGAAAGGAATCTCATCACCTATAGCGTCTCATGCACGTTAAAAATCATCTTTCGGATATAAATAAAAATCTAATGTAATCTTCTCTTATACTATACATGCACTACATATTTTGTTCACATATTTCCGAAAGTAATTTTATACCTTTGGGTAACGTGATATTTTGATTGTTGTTAGGCTGGGCATAATGGTCGGTCGACCAAGTAGGTCGACCCACACCTGACTCGGTCGCTGCCATTGAAACCCTCCCCCGTGACTCGGTCGGCAAGTGCTTTTTGGGAGAATTGGGGCAAGGTCATGACCTATTCGACATACACACATTTATACTCTCTAACATATTATTTAGGAAAAAATGGTGGGTCATCTTATTGTGCCAAGTAGGTCGCATGTTGGTCATAGGAGAGAGAAAATTATGGTAACAGAAAAAATGTAGGTCGTCGGGTGTCATTGATGTGGGTAGCCTTATGTATAACCTTATCTCACTCCATCACGCTCTACTCTGATAAGGTCCTGGTATCTTAAGAAACTTTTTTCTTAAATACCAATAACCTAACCAGAAGAATATTACTACATGCATTTTGCATAACTAATGAAAGATTATTTTCGCATAAATACTGAAAAGCATAAAGTCAGGCTGCGTGATAGAGTGTCTGAATAACATGCATTATGAGTAAACTGATGATCCATTGGTCCATATAGGGTGTTCGTTGCCACTTACGGAACTAGGGTGTGTCCCATGACACCTATGGGTTTTTCTTGCATAGTGTTTGGTACGTGTTTAATTACACATACTTTTAACCATTAAAAACAAGCTAAAATGACCAAAAAAGGTACCAAAAATACATTGTATTTGTATGTTTTACATTTGTATTGTGCAGGTAACGGATATCCGAGAAAAGGACAAAAACAAAGCCAAAAACGATAAAACCGAGCACGAGAACGGAAAGAGCGTGAAGAGAAGTCAAAAATCAGAGCCAACAGTCAAAAAGTTAAAGTCAACCCCGACAAAAGTCAAAGTCAAAGACGGAGCCGAAACCGAAGAAAAAGTTAATGGGCCAACCCGTACCTATTTAATAGGCCGAGACATGCCCATTAAGCATTTTTATCAAAGGTTATAAACCCTATAAACTTACTCCCTTTTATTCCATAACCGGCCCAACATTAGCCCAATACCCTTTAACTTTTAATTCAATTAAGTCTTGCAAGGACTAACTGTGTAAACCCTCCTTACACCTTCAAGGGCTAATGTTGCCAAGTACCCAAAGTATATCACCACAAAGGACCATACGTGTAATAGTAACATACAAGTTGAGGGACTAAAGCTGCCAATTCTCCAAACTCTTACCCTGTTTATCATCAAAACCAGGATAAAGTTAAAAAACCAAAATTGGCGCCAAATTACTTTTCACGATTCTCCTACCACTGCACCCTGCAACTAGACAACAAAAACATCATCCTCATACAAACCCCACTTCACAAAGGTCATTGCCACGCTGGCAATCCCCAATAAACCCATTCGTCAAACAAAAGAGGACAAAGATTGAAGGGTCATGATTAATTGACTTGGTGTGCACACAATTTGGATGGCTGAGATGATTTGAAGACTCTCTCACACAACAAACACAGATGCATTATCTACTCAGTGAAGAAACACACCAAGAGACTCAAGACTTAGAAGCTCTTAGTATAAATAGAGAAGCCATTGTAGCTTATTAGTTTTTTGTCCTTAGTTTTCTGTTTTATAAACTAATTAGACCACTTTATTTCTGTCAATTTTAATTTCCTGTCATTTATTTTCAAGCATTGTAATTTTATTTTCCAAGTTAATGAAATTTAAGAGTTTTCTTTAAATACTTGCCATTTACTTAAATTGTCTTTAAATACTGTTCTTTAAGCTTTTGTATAAGCTCTTGATTCACTCAAAAGCTTATATAAACATTTGTCTTATTTTCTGTCAAAAAAAAATCAAAAAACCAAAAATCACAAAAATTTGTCCAAGATATCAAGGAGCAAGGTTAATTATGGATGGCCTTGGGTTAGTGCTTCATGGGAAGCTTTAGGAAAGGTTATTAAGCTGTTTGAGAGCTTATTCTCTTGCCAAAAAGCATTGGACTCTTGTAAGCTCACTTTTTCCATTTTTGCTTATTTACTGTACAACTGCTTATCATTGCTTACTTTCTGTCTTTTATTGCTTATTGCTACTGTTTTATTGCTTATGAATGCCTTTTAATTGCTTAGTTGTCATTTAGTTGAGTTTATATGCAAAACTGCCTTTAATTGCTTTTATTCTGCATTTTCTTTGATTGCTTATTTTAATTGCTTATTTTGTGTGTAGTCTGCTTATTTGTGCTCAACTTAGCTTTGTTATCATCTTTGTTCAAAACCCTTTTGTTTAAATTAGTCTAAAGTAGCTTAAAATTTGTTTTCTAAATACTAAAGGGGTGTTTGGCATAACAGCCAAAGTGGGTCAAAACAGGTTTTCCAACCATTTGGGTCATCAAGGCAACTTTGGCCAGCCTTTTTAAGCTGTTCTTAATTTGTTTTCAAAATTTTTAAGGACTTAAGGTCTGTTTTGAGTCTTTCCTAATTGGTTCTTAAAACTGTTGGACCAAAACAGTTTCTAAGTGCTAACTGGATTAAGGTCTTTAAATCAGCTCTTTAAACTTGTTTTTGTGTCCTTTTAGAGTATCTAGAGCAGTAGTGTATGTCCCTTTAGGTTTCCTTTTGTTTTGTCCAAAATCAGTCAAGTAATTTTCTAGTTTTTTTTTTAAACTCTCTTTTTTTATTGTCAAATTCAAGTCACTAAAAATTGTTTTTAGCTTCTAGAATTTTGAGCATAAGCTCATTATAAGTCTAACTCCATATTTTTTAACTTGTTTTTATTTTGGTCTTATTTTCTTAGCCTAATTTGAGTCTGCAAACTGCCCCTATTTGTCTTTGAAAAATCTCAAAAAGTCAGTACCCTGTGCAACCAACCTCTTTTATAAGCCTTTTTCTTGGCTTCTTTGAGCTTCAAACTAATTTGTTATTGCTGATTTTACAAGCCCTTTAGACAAGCTTTTAGCTGGTAATACTCATTAAGCCAAAAGATTCCCTCTTAAGGCTTAAAAAATTAAGCCAAAAGTTGTCCCTAGGCCTGTTTGTATTCAGATTTTAGCCATTTGCTTATTTGCTTGTTTTTGCTTTTCTGCCTAGTTTTCCTTGGCTTATTTTTGTTAATCTTGCTTATTAGGTATAGAATAGGATCTGCCTTAGCTTATTTCACATTTCATTTGGCTATTTGCCCAAAATTTGCTTAACAGGTAGCTTATTTTTGCCTTAGTGTAAAAATAGCATCCTGCCAGCTTATTTCCCTTGTTTTTAGCTTACTTTTGAGTGTATAAAAAGTTGCTTTTTTAAATTTGCTTATCTTTGTTTGTTTTATAAGTTTTTTGTTTAAAAAAAAGAAAAAAAAATATTTTAGCAAAAAGGGAGGTCAAGGATTCGAACCCTGGACCTCCCCCTTTAACACAAACGTCCCACACACACTCTCTACTACCAATAGCGCCCTTGGGTCTTTTCTGCCTAAGTTTGCACAAGTTATCCTTTTAACCTTTATTTTCCTTTTTTGCTTATCAGCCAATTATTGCTTATTTCTGGCTTATTTTTAAGCTGAATTTCAAAGTTTTTATTTTTCCTGAATTAAGCACACTTTTAGCTACTTTTCTTTATTTTTTTCATATTTTTCCAAAATTGTTTAGTATTTTTTTATCATTTTTTTCTTTTCAAAACTGTTTTTAATTCATTATAAATTATTAAAAAAGCAAAAAAATATAATTCTTTTTTTTTTAATTTTCTTTTATCATTTTGCACCTAGGAAAATTAATTTTGCATTCGTAGGGTTAATTTTGTAAAATTTCATTTTTTAAAGAACGGGTTTAGGCCCGGTTCTTGTTTTTAGGTTTTATTCACTTTTAGCCTTCGTTTTTTAGTTTTCTTTAATCGTTTTTGCATTTTAATCATAGAAATTAGAAAAACCAAATCCAAAAACCCTTGAACCATTCAAACGCGCGATCACGAACGTTCTCGATTTTCAATTTGCACCTCGTTGGGAAACGACCCGGGGGATTTTTGATTTTGCTTTGGTCAAAAGCAATTGATTTGAATCTTTCGGAATACTTATCGTACTATAATTGAATTATAATTTTGAAATTATCCTTATATATTTATTATAATTTATATATACAAAAAGGTTAATTTTAAGGTTATCATTTTGGCGCCGTTGCCGGGGAGGTGTGTGCGATTTTCGTGTTCCGTTTGAAGATTAGTGTTTGATTTTGTGAATATTTTTATAAAAAAATCCAAAAATATTTTATTTTTCAAAATTTTGTGAATATCAAGTAATCAACAACACTAAATAAGTTCCCAATAAAGATTAAAACTTTGTCTTTGTGTCACTTGTCAAGTAGGCCAGTCCTTTAGAAGTTTAACAAAACTCTAAGAGGGGGTATAAGCGAGGATTGTTCGATGAAACTACGACCCAAAAGGAGAAGGTTTTTAATAACTCGCGCTTATCCGCTCCTCCGCTCCTTTGTGGTTTTTTTTCTTTTAGAGAGTACCGTGAGCAAGTTGATTTCGGTTTAAGTTATTCAATATCATTTGTCGTTAATTAAAAATATGTTGCTTAAAAAACTCGAAATCCAAAAAAAAATAAAATTTTAAATTTTTCTCCCCGTAACCTCAAACTCCCGTTAAATTCTTTCTCTTATCCTCTAATTGGTTTAATTCTAATGATCGTCTTCGAACAAGGCGAGTGTATGGGGTGTGGACAATCGTGTATTGGCTTCTATTGTTATCTTTGTACGTGTCAGCAGTGCGGTTTCAGTCTTAGCAATGGAAAATGTATAAACTGCACTTTTGGAGACAGAAAACCAGTCACTTGTTGCGAGTGTTAAAGCCCGTTAAATGGTGGATTTTGTTTGTTTTGCAATTCGAGAGCTGGAAATTCATCCGCTTATGATCCAATCCGAATTTGCTGTACAATGTTTCTTCTGGAACTTTTCGACTAAATCCACAACCCCAGTACGATACGTATTTTTGTGAGTTATGTAGGAACGATGCTCACTATGGTTATGATTGTCCGCCTCAGGTCCCGTTTGTCTACAATCCAGACCCGTGTTTCAATCAAAACTTTGATTATTTTCCACAAACTTCACCTAATTTTCAACAATATATTTGTTGTACCCGCTGTAAGGGCCCGCATGAGACTTTTCATTTGTGATCATTGATCTTCGTTTTGAGCCTTATTGTGAAAACTGGGTGGGTTCTTCATATGACCTTTCAAAGTCAAAAAAACTGATGATAATTATTACGAACCTAATCCGTGTTATGATTGTTTGACTAACTCATCGTGTTTCTCTTTGACAACTGAAATTTCATAGGCTTTAAGTTTTAAACCTTCTTTTATGTCAATTTCTTTTTGAGCTAATAGTCCTAGAGTTTCATTTAACTTTCGTTCAAGTTTGTCATAATCAACTGTACGGTCATTTAAGGTCTTGTACGTCTCAAGCTCAGTCTGTTTACTTTGAAGTGCAATTAGGCCACTATCTCGAGTACTATTAGACTCCTCCAGAGTTCTACTAGTCTCCGCAAGAATAGATTTGCACTCTTTTAATTTATGAGTCAATGATGCGTTTGCTTTCTTTAATTGATTTTGAATCTTTTTGTTTTCATCAACGTCAAGTTTTAAATTTGCAATTAAATTAGCAAGCGCAACACGCTTATCATCACATTCTTCAGCATTTTGGTTAGTATGAATATCATTAGCACACATATCTGGTGAATTAGGAATGACATTACTATTAACCTTTTCCACTACACATGTGTTATTGATGGATTCAGGTTGCTCAGAATGCTATCTCTCATTGGCAAACATATTATATTCAACACCTTTTCTAATGGCCCAGTATCAGTTCCTGAGTCTGCAATAGTAACCTCTTGAATCTTTGCCATATAGTTGTAATGTGCTTCCAATTCTTGTTCATCAATCTCTTCATCCATGTCCTCTAGCTAATCAGCTTGCTCTCCTTGTAATGGAACACCTTTCTCAGCTTGTTTGCACAACAACATCTTTTCTTTGTGATACGTGTAGTCTTTTACCCTTTTTGGTTTCCTGCATTCCAGCAAAATGACCTAATTCTTTGCAATTAAAACACTATATCCCAGTCTGCTGCACTACAGTCTCCCTAGCTCCAGCAACAGTCACTGTCCTCTGATTCCCAAACTGCCCAGTTTGATTATCATTCTTGTACCTTAGAGAAGTATCTACATTCTTGTTTCTAATGTTTGAAGAAGTTCGAGGTTGTTGTTGGTAGGTTTGTAGATCTTTTTGAAGTATTTTGCAATGAGTGCCAAGTTTTTCTGCATATCCTTAACTCTCTAAGCTTGTTCTGGATCACCGTCTTCTTCAGAAGCTGACTCAGATGGAGGTGTGATTGGTTTGACTATCTCTTTGCCTTTGTATTTGGTAGATGCATTAGCTTTGATGGAAGATGAGTGTTTTGATGGTGGTGCACATGATTTGTGAGATTTTAGTGCTTGATAATAAGGATCTGGATATTGTTGAGCAACAACAACAAGTGCTAATGGGTTTGCATTCTTGGCTATTTTCTCAGCACGGATTTCATTAACTTCCTTTTGATACTGTTTCAGAACGTTAAAGAGCTTGTGATATGAGACTGTATCCAAGTCATGATGTTGCTTGACAATTGTCATAAATCTTGACCATTCTGGTTAAAGTTGTTAAAGAAACTGAACATTGACTTGCATCGTAGTAACTGTCAAGTTGTTTCTTATCATTTCATTCGTCATCTTGTAAAATCTGGAGTAGTATGACTCCATGGACTCTCCATCATGAGAAGTGAATTTGCCAAACTCCCAAAACAAATTAGTCTTGACATCTTGAATGTTAAGAGATTCACCATGTTGTAGCCTTTCAATAGATATCCACATGTTATGAGCTGTCTTGCAAGCATCAATAGTTGAGTATATTTCATCCCCAATTCCAGTCAATTGCAAATGATTTGCTTCCTTTTTTGATTGATAATGTTCTTTGTTTTCAGGAGACATATTCAAGATTGTCTCAACTGCTGTTTGTTTTGGAACTTCTGGAGAATCATTTGTTACAGGTACAACTGGAATTGTGACAGTAGAAGGTGTGTAAGGACCTTCAAGAATGCATTTCCTCAGGGCATCACCATTCGGTCTTGTATCAATGTATCTTAAGAAACGTGATTGCCACTGTGCATATCTTCCCGTTGCAAGCATTGGTGGACGATCCCTTGAACCAGCTGCCATGATGTTGTTATGCTTTTGACTGTCGATTGTGGAAGTTGTGATTAGAGTAGTCATGAAGAATGATCTGTTAAATTATGAAGTGAAAATGATTTTGTAGGATCTTAAGTAGATGTGTTGTGATTGGATTGTGGTTAAATGAATTTAATTAACGTCCACGGGATTTTACAAATCTATGATTTAAATAAGCGACTTTTACGGGATTTTACTAAATCAAGAGAAAACCATGAATGAATAATTGTTTAAAATTAAGGTTTGTTGATGAAGGTTTTGTTATTTTTTAAGTCCACGTGTAAATTAGAAGTCATGTAATTGTAATTGTCCAAGCTTGTGGTTCACAGAAATTTGACTAAGTATTGAAAGTTCCTTTAAGTCTTTTAGCAAACCAATGCCAAATGTTTTTAAGTAAACCGATGCTTTGGAATCACACGGACAAAGTTTTGTTTCCCAAATTGCAATGAAAGGTATAGGTCTTCGTAAACCTGTTTGGCAAATCGCTGGCAATTGACAAATCGCTGTCAATTTAGTAAACAAACCGCTGCCAGTTATAAAGCAAACCGCTGGCTAAGTAATAACCAAACCGCTGCCAAAGACATGAACAAACCGCTGCTATAAATTTTTTACCAAACCGCTGGCTAATAATACCAAACCGTTGTGAGTACCAAACAGCTGCAAACGTTGCTAAACCGCTGCCTATTAAAAATTAGTAAACCATTGTTTAAGAGAACACCAAACCGCTGCCAAGAAAATAAACCACGAGAATTTCATTTAGGCAAACCATGATAAGGTATAAAACGCCATGATTGTATTGAACCACTACAACAGAGGTTTGATTAAACCGCCGTGGCCTAATATTAGCAAACCGCTGAATGTCACTTTCAAAGTGTGGACCGCTTGACAAACCGCTGTCAGTACTACCTTTTGTTCTTATGCTTAAATTCGACTATCAAACAAAAAAGGAGTACTATTCTAAAGCCAAACCGCTGCCTAGAAAGCTAAAGAACTTAAAAAATAAGCTTCGAACCTAAAAGCTTATGAATAAACTGGTATAAGCTGTTAAGAGCTAACATAAATAAGCTACTAATGGGTTTAACAAAGAAAGATGTAAGCTTTTGATACACAAAAACTAAGAACTCAAAGAAAAACAATCCTACTAAGACGCGACTTATGAGCTACAAGTAAGCTTGTAATAAGCTATAAAGCAACTGAATAAGCCACAAAACAAGTAGAAACGAAGCTAAAAACTAGTAGAAATGTAAAGCGTGAAGCTTTTTATCAAATAAGCCAAAACCAAAATTAGCCGTGAGCTAATAAGCATTATGTAAGCTTCAAAATAAGCTAGAAAGCCACAACCATAATCACCTATCTACCCGAGGTGACTGATACCACATGTAGGAACCCGTATAATCACTTCACTTCACCATGAAACCAAGAAAATAAGATAGGAGGTGAGAAGAACTTTAGAGAGAGAAAGTAGAGAAAAAAAATGGAAGGATGTAATATTAGCTTAAGAGAAAATAAACAACCAACACCCCTTTCCTTGGTGGAAAAGGGTTTATATACCCATACACCATGCATAGGACGTGTAGAGCTTTTGACACGGACCGGGCTCGGGTTTTGTTGGATGGTATGTGCTTAAATACACATACCTTTGACCTTTAAAACCAGACTTAAATGACCAAAAATGTACCAAAAATACATTGTATTTGTATGTTTTCACTTATCTTGTGCAGGAAACGGATATTCGAGAAAAGGATGAAAAATCAAGCAAAAACGGACAAAATCGAGCACGAAATGGAAAAGCGTGAAAAACACAAAGTCAAATCAAAGCCAAAGTCCAAAAAGTCAAAGTCAACCACCTCAAAGTCAACAGTCAAAGACGAAGCCTTAACCGAAGAAATTCTTAATGGGCCACCTTTACCTATCTAATGGGCCGGGGCAACCCATTAAGGGTTAATATCAAAGACTTATAAGCCTTTTATCTTGAAAAGGCCCAAATTCCTTTAAAACACAAACCGGCCCAAAAGCTTAAAATCCCTTAAGCCTTTAACGGCTGTTAGATAGTTAATATCCCACAAGGACCATGAGTGAAATAACAATATACTCCTTCAGGGACTTTTCTTGCCAAATCCTAAACCTTTTAACACACCACAAAGGACTTAACCTGCAAACCAACAAATAACTTTGAGGGACCTTTTCTGCCAAGTTCTCAAAGTTGTTATCCCCACATGGACTGAAAATGTAAACAACTCATATATATTGAGGGGCCTAACCTGTACAATCCTAAAAGTTTTACCCTGCTCACCCTTAAACAAATTTTCCCGCCAATGAACTGTTCAACATCCCTGTCCCTTTCCCCCCACCTCATTTACTGTTCACCCCAGCCAAAACATCAGTCTCTAAACCTCACCCCACCTCATATATGTCCAAGTGCCACCTTGGCAATCCAAGAAAACCTTATTGGATAAGAAAATCAATGGTTTAGATCTTATGACTTGGGCACAAAGGAAAATGAAGGGCTAAGATGAGCTTTTGATCCCTCTCACGCAACAAGCACACCTCTTGATGCACTCAGCAAAGAAACACACTTGAAGAGCTCAAGACCTTAGTACTTTAGTATAAATATAAGACATATGTAGTTCTTAGCTTCTTGTCGAATTTTTGTTAAGTCCATCTTTTGTATTAACAAAGTTTGTACCATTTTAATTACTGTCTTTTTAATACATTGTCATTTAATTTAATTGTCATTTAAATTTTAGCTTTGTAATCTTTATTTTCAAGTTAATGTAATTTTAAGAGCTTTCCTTTAAATACTTGTCATTTACTTATCTTGTCATTTAAATACTGTTTTTAAGCTTTAGTATAAGTTTTTGAGTCATTAAAAACTTATATAAAAGTCTGCTTTTAATTCTGTCCTAAAAAAAAAATTCACAAAAAAAATCCAAATTTGTTCAAGAAATTCAAAGGAGCAAGGTTTATTGTGGATGGCCTTGGTTTAGAGCTTCATGGGAAGCACATAGGATTGGTTTTGAGACTTTGAATCATTGCCAAAAGCTTGGACCCTTGTGAGTTTTCTTATTTTTCAAGTTTTGCTTATTTACTGTAGCAGTGCTTATTGTTGCTTATTTGCTGCTTAATCTTGCTTAATATTGTTGTTTATGCTTGTTTATGTTTGTTATTTGCTTTTATGTGCTTTGTTTAAGTTTTATGTTAAAACTGTCCTTTATTGCCCTTTAACTGCTTATTTACTTATTTGCTTATTTTAGTGCTTAACTCCTGTTTTTTATTGCTTATTATTGCTTAACTTTGCTTAGTATTCATCTGTTTTAACAAACCTTTGCTTAAATCTTTCAAAATCAGCCTAAAAATAGAGTTTCCAAATCTAAAGGGGTGTTTGTGTCAAGATGTTAAAATGGGTCAAAACAGGTTTTAAACCTTTTGGGTCATTTGGACAACTTGCACAAGCTTTTTTAAGTTGTTTACAAGCTGTTTTCAAGAATTTTAAGGTCTCAAAGTTGTTTTAAGGTTTTTCCTACTTGATTTTCAAAACTGTGGTTCAAAACAGTTTCACAAAGTGCTTATTTGATTAAGGGTCTAAAACCAGTTTTCAAAACTTGCTTTAGTGTCCTTTTTAATGTCAATATGCATTGGTTTAGTGCCTTTTAGTTTTCTTTTATCTTGTTAAAATCTGTCAAGTTTTCTTTGTTAGGTATCTTTTAGTTAAAAACTGCTTTTTCAAATTCAAATTTAAGATACTTAAAATTGTTTTTAGGCCTTGAATTTTTGAGCATAAGCTCCTTTGGTGTTAAACTCCATCTGTTTTAACTTAGTGTTCATTTTGAAGCTTATTTGTTAGCTTATTTTTAGGCCTGCACATTGTCATTTGCTTTTTAAGAAAACCAAAAAATAGCCACTAGGTGTGACCAGCCCTTTTTCATAAGCTTTTTAGTGGCTTAGTTGTTTTTCAAACCTTAATTTCTTTGCTGTTTTAGAAAGCCTATAAGCTAAGCTTTTTAGTGGTATAAGCTGCATTCCCCTAAGGTTCCCTTTTGGGGCTTAAAATTAAGCCCAAAGGTTGTCCCCAAGGCTGTTTGTCTGCCTGTTTTAGCTACTTAGCTTATTTCCATTTTTTAGCTTATTAGTCTGTTCTTCTTTGCTTATTTTTGGTTGCTCTTGCTTATTAGGTATAGTTTAGCCCTAGCCTTAGCTTAATTTTCTTTTCCCTTTGCTTATTGTCCTTAAAAGCCTTAACAGTTTAGCTTATATATGTCTTAGTGTAAAAAAGCCCTTTCTGTCACTTTTTCAGCTTATTTCTCAGCTTATTTTTAAGTTTTGTAAAAACTCACTTTTTTAAAGTTGTTTATTTTCACTAGTTTTATAAGTTTGCAAAAAGAAAACTTTCAAAAAGTAAAAACGGGGAAATTGGGAAGTTGAGGGTGAGCAAGACTCGAACCCTCAACCTCAACCAACCTCTACCCGTTTTAACACCACACACACAAACCACTCCTGCCCTTGGGTCTTTTCTGTCATGGTTTGCACACATAATTCTTTTACCCTCATTTTAGCCCAAATAGCCATAAGCCACGTTTTGCTTTTTCCCAGCTTATTCCAATAAGCTGGGAACTCCATTTTATTTTTCTTAAAACCAGCATTGTTCAAGCTACTTTTCCTAATTTTTTCAGATTTTTCCCGTATTGTTTAGTATTTTTTATCATTTAATTTCTTTAAAATCGTTTTTAATTCATAAAAAATTATTAAAAAGTCAAAAAAATATAATTCTTTTTTAGAAAATTGTCTTTTATCATTTAGCACTTAGGAAAATTAAATTTGCTTTCGTAAGGTTAATTTTGCAAAATTTGGTTTTTTAAAGAACGGGTTTCGAACCCCGTTCTCGTTTTTAGGTTAAATTCATTTTTAGCTTTCGTTTTTAGGTTTTCTTTAATCGTTTTTGCATTTTAATTGTAGAAATTAGAAAACCAACTCCAAAAATCTTTAACCATTCAAACGCGCGATCACAAACGTTCTCGATTTTCAATTCACACCTCGTTGGGAAACGACCCGGGGGATTTTTGATTTTGCTTTGGTTAAAAGCAATTTCTTTGAGTCTTTCGGAATACGTATACTATAATTGAATTATAATTATTGATTTTCCTTATTTATATATATTATTTATATATACTAAAGGTTAAATCTTTGGTTATCAATGGACTTTAAGCCCGTTAAACATACGATACATAATTAATAAACGAGCCCGGTATTCTAATCTAGCCTATTACAACATTACATAAATGAATGACCGAGACCTAATATTAATAATGAACGAACTTCCTTGTATGACTCAATATTTTGAGGCTAACACACACCAACAACATTAGCAACACCACGATACTTTGCCTCTACACTGGAACGAGAAAGCGTCGGTTGACGCTTAGAGAACCATGAGAGTAGGTTGTTGCTAAGAAATACACAATAGAAGAAGTTGATCTCCGAGTGGTAGGGCAACCCGCCCAATCGCATCCGAATAAGCAACCAATGATGTAGTAGAATAGGAAAACAACTGTAACCCATAGTCTAAAGTACCTCGAACATACCTTAAGATCCGCTTAAGAACCAAGAAATAAGGCTCCCGAGGATCACGCATATAAAGATAAATCTTCTGCACTGCATACGAAATATCAAGGCGTGTAAAGGTAAGATACTGAAGAGATCCTGCAAGACTCCTATATAACTTTGGATCAGAAATCGGATCACCATCATCACCCAGTTTGGACTCAGTATTGTCACACCCCGACTTAGGAGAAAACACGAGGTGTGACAAAGGATTGATTATCACAACACAAGATACAAGATAGAGAAAAACTAAAATGCATTCATAAAAGTGTCATGACATTCTCCGACCCCCAAGTAAAACTTGAGTGAAGATACGTCAAAGAACACCACATAGTCTCAAAGCTTACAACCAAATTTCCCACGCAGGGGATGATACTAGTCTCAAGATAACAATCTCCAAAATGCTTAAGTTCAAATAAAGTTTCAATGCAAGATCTCTTAAATTATGATCCATACATGATGCTCTTAAGGTCTGCTAAAACTTGCAACTTGACTTCACTGATCATTAAAAACACCTAAAAATACTACTCGAAAAGGTCAACATAACGTTGGTGAGATCGTAGGTTTGACAGTAAACCCAGTTGCTGTGCCATAGTTATAAGTAGTGGATAATTGTGCAATTTGAAAGTGAATACATGCAATCGATTAGATTTCCAACATAGCAATACCATGCTATCATAGATCCATAGATACAGAACCCAAATGATACCAACGCTTCTCAAAGTTCTATCTCTCAGTTTACTCGTACTTAAAGCCTACCAGCTGGAGCTATACATAGGGCAAAAGATCCACAAGTTCACAAGATTCACAAGATCACAAGATCACAAGATAAGATCCACACAGTAAGTTCAACCAAAACTCATGTCATTCACATAGTAGTCAAAGGCACATAGCATTGTCCAAAAAGATAAAAAGGTTCGCATAGTAATGAAAACAAGTTCAAAACAGATTTGAGTATCATTTTCCCCCCAACGGAAAAGAGTTAAAAAGTGGGGCTACGAGAACTCACCTTAAGCAAAGATGATACGTAGCAAAGATCTAGATCAAACAAGCAACGCAACGACGTCTGGACACGACCTAATCTAGTTAATGTTCAATTTAGACATACGTTTCCAAAGGTGTGTTTAAGGTTGATGCATAAAGGTCAAATGTGCGTTGTATGATCACCCTTAACGTTATCAGTAGTGTGATGGTTGACGACTTAGTTTCAAAGATAGTATGTTCTAGCTCATACCTTAGTATAATATACTTATACTATCTAAGTAACAAAAAGAATAGACAAGTAATATAAGTAGGCTTAGATAATAGATATTCAGAAATATACTTCGGTAAATCCATTCGGTAACCTAAGTTACCTTAATTATTTGTATAGTTTATAGAAAATGAAACGTTTATTTATACAAAACGACTTAGAGAAGTTTCATATTTTATAATTATAAAATGTATCTTTAGTCTTTTAGTCAACTTATTAAAATAATAATATTTCATTATTTGTCGTAAAAGTAAGTTTTTGAGTAACAATCTAAGTATGGGATTTTTATAAAATTTTGACATGACCCGTTCGTTTATACAACGTTTTCTCAGGTTTCAAACCTCAATTTTAAACACTTTTCCACAAATTCACCATTTTCCGACAAAATGCGAAAAATTTATATCTCGCAACGGTTATCAAAACGTATTTCCTCAAACTACTAGTATATATATATATATCATTATATAAGTATGTTTTATTTTTTAAAAGTCCGTTTTAAACATGTAAAACGAATAGGTTTTCGCTTATTGGGCCTTAAGGCCCAATAGAGGTCCAAAACGCATTTATTAAGTTTTTAGATCCGATTTAGGTCCAATAACATACTTACTAGTAATTATAAGTTTGAGATGTAAACCACAACATAAGCCAATACTCACGGACCAAGACCAAGCCTTGGTTTGGCTTGCCTTATTGGGTCGTGGCCCATTAACCCTATAATAAGCTATCCATAGATTATTTTCAAACCGTCAATGATGCGTAGTTTCTTTTGAAATATTTATTTATCAAGTTTAAAATTTTTAAACTCGATCTACCTGATAACACACTAACGGGCAGAGAACCTGATCGTATGTAGTATAAAATGGTAAATCCGTGGTCGTCCCAAGAGCTAAGTTGTAATTAGTTTTAGTTTGAAATGTAACGTTTTAAAAGTGGTTTGAATTGATTTGAAATAAATAGCAATAAAATAAATTACTGAAAATTAAAAGAATTGGAAATATCAAGAGAGAAAACATGCTAACCTAGTTACTTCATTACTATTGTTATGAAAATGTTTCCTATGCAATGTTAAACTATGTTTTCATTAGCGGTTTCTAAGGTCGATAGACTTGAATATGCATATGCAGTCTATCCTATACTTCCCACG
>BQNB010147743.1:0-16399 GCA_026074375.1 Tanacetum coccineum
TGGCTTACTGAGTGCTTATTGTGGTCCGGATTATTTTGTTGGCTATTGTTTTGGGCTTATATTTACTAA
The DNA here is from genome assembly GCA_026074375.1 of Tanacetum coccineum. Taxonomy (NCBI): domain Eukaryota; kingdom Viridiplantae; phylum Streptophyta; class Magnoliopsida; order Asterales; family Asteraceae; genus Tanacetum; species Tanacetum coccineum. Next base: position 70 of record BQNB010147743.1, read on the forward strand.
TGGGCTTTGGTATTGGGCTTAAGTATATATTATAAGTATGAATATCTTAATGGATCCTTATTGGGCCTTAAGACCCAATAAGCGTAAACTAGTTGTTTTAAGAGATTTGACGGACTTTTAAAAAGGGAAACATGTTTATGAATTTATATTGGAAGTCATTTGGGAAATACATTTTGGTGAACATGGCGAAATATATATTTTTGGCATTTTGTTGAAAAATGGTGAATTAGTGGAAAATTGTTTGAAATTAAGGTTTAAAACATTGGAAAACGTTGTATAAACGTACGACTCATGTCCAAATTTCATAAAAAGTCTATACTTAAAATTTTTACTCAAAAAACGCGATTTTCAATAAAATAATAAAATATTATTATTTTAATAAGTCGACTAAAAGACGAAAAACGTATTTTTTTCAAAACTTTTCTAAATCGTTTAGTATAATTAAACATTTCGTTTCTTATACCGAATGGATTTACCGAGATATATATAAGTATTTATTACTTATCTATTATAGTAGTAAGGTATAAGTATATATATGGTACTAAAGTACGAGTTGGAAGTATGATATTTTTGAGATAGTTGTCAACCATCACACCACTAAAAACGTTAAGAATAACCGTACAACGCGCATCTGACCGCTATGCATCAAAACTGAAAACTATTTTGGAAATAAGTGTCTAACTGGAACATTAATTGGACTAGGTCGTATCCGGGCGTCGTTGCATTTGCTTGTGTGATGTTGAGTTGGCTGGTTGAGACCTTTGCTTGAGGTGAGTTCTCGTAGCCTCACTTTTTAAATCTTTTCCGTTGGGGGAAAATGATACTCAAATGTGTTTTGAACTGTTTTTCTGAACTGTGCGAAACATGGTTTTATTTTTAGGACAATTTATGTGCTTATGACGGCTATGTGAATGATATGTGTTGGTACGATATGTTGTGTGGAACGTACTGTGTGGGACTTGTGAACTTGGCCTTATATATAGCTCTAGCTGGAGGCTTTAGGTGCTGTAAGACATTCGGGGTTGCGACCCTAAGAGCGGTGGTATACGCTGATGATAAGACTAGTGGGGATGCTAGGTCTTGGTACATGATTAACGGGGATGCTAAGTCATGTGTTTGAGATTGTTTGCATATATTCACTGTCATATAGCACAATTGTCTAACTGTTTGAGATATTGGCACAACGACTTGGTTTTCTTATATTCACTATCATATTGCATAATTGTCCACTGTTTGAAATATTGGCACATCGACTGGGTTTTCCTTCAAACCTACGAGCTCACCAACAATATTGTTGACGTTTTCGAGTATCATTTTCAGGTGAAGAGACTGATCATTAAGGATGAGATTGTGATAACAACTTTAAGTGTATCATGTAAATGGAATCATGTTTGAGAGGTACTTACTTTTGAAGTAGTTTAATGGATTTGTTTTCTTAAGGATTGATGTTTAAGATTGTATGGACCCCTGCATGGGCATTTGGATTTGTAAGTGACTATGTGATGTGTTCTTGTTGGGATTTCACTCAATTTTGTGCTTAAGGTGGATGATCTTCATAACACTTTTTCATTTATGCATTATAGAATTTCTCTATTTTGTATCTTGTGTTATGATTGATCATTCTTGTCGCATACTCGTGTTTCCTCTTATGACTGGGTGTGACAGAATGGTAATCAGAGCCAAAGTTATAGAGAACTAGGTGGTTTGGCCTAGACTATAACCTAGGAACCTTTATATAGTTGCATTGTAGGACTTATATGCGCGGTGTTCCGCTTATACATGCTTAGGGTATGAGGTATAGTGTATTAGAAAAGTCGATCATTAAAACGTGTGGGCCTTATACTCAATACAACTGGGAAAGGATACGAGTATAAATACAGTGGCCAACGTAGTTATAAACGTATCACGACTCACGTATATTTAGTAATATTATACACATAAATCGGTGTTGACACCTTAGGACCGTATTAGGCATAGTATAGTATATTAAGTTATCCTATACGTATTGACCATCCCGCCTACCTAACATTGCCTATGTTCTCCCCGTATAGATAATGCCGCCAAGGATGACGACCTAAAGTGCTGGCCGACCTGCTACCGCATCACGAGGAAGGGGAACGGGTGGACGAGCTGGTAGAGGTGGTGGTAGAACTGGAGGTCGATCTGGTGATCAGGGTAATGATAGGATTAATGGTCAAAGTGGCCAAGGTAGTGAGGTGAATGATGGTGTTGATGTAGTCCTCGACTTCTCTATCATCATTGCATAGCAGTTGCAAAATCTACTTCCCACTATTGTAGCCCAAGTAGGCGACCAAGGTATAGGTCAAGGGAATTGTAGGAATCAAAATGGCGATGCCATCAATGACAACATCTGGGGTGATGTTAGGAATATCATTAAGAACAACGACCATAGAGGTTGTACCTATAAGGAATTCTTAGCTTGTAACCCTAAGGAGTATGATGGGAAGGGAGGTGTGATAGTTTATACCTGTTGGATTGAAAAGATGGAGTCAGTTCAGGATATGAGTGGTTGTGGGGATAACCAAAAAGTGAAGTACACTACTAGTTCTTTTGTCGGTAAGGCTTTAACATGGTGGAATTCTCAGATTTGCACATTAGGTCAAGAGGTGGCTGTAGGTATGTCATTGGATAACTTTAAGGTATTGATGAGGGAAGAGTTCTGTCCTAGTAATGAGATGTAGAAGTTGGAAATTGAGTTATGAAATCACACCATGGTCGGGGCCGGCCATGCTGCGTATACTGATAGGTTCCATGAGTTGGCTAGGTTAGTTCCTCATTTAGTATCCCCAGAAAACAGAAGGATTAAGAGGTACGTGTATGGCCTTGCTCCATAGATCCGAGGGATGGTGGCAGAAATGGATCCATCAACCATTCAAAAGGCTATGCAGATTACTGGCACACTGACTGATGAAGCCCTTAAGAATGGTTCAATAAAAAAGAACCCTGAGAAGAGAGGAAATGAGGGAGAGCCTAGCAAGGATAGGAATGGAAGGGACAATAATAAGAGGACTAAGACTAGAAATGCTTTTGCTACAACCGCAAACCCTGTTAGGAGAGAATACACAAGTACGACACCCAAGTGTACCACCTGTAACTTTCACCATCCACCTAAGACACCTTGTCGCACTTGTTTCAACTGTAACCGACCAAGACATTTTTCTAAGGATTATAGAGTGGTGCCTAGGAATGTGAACCCCATCAATGCTAGAAACCCAACTACTAGGGCCTGTTACGAATGTGGTAGTACCGAACATATCAAGGCAGCATGTCCTAGGTTGAATCAGGCTCAGAGGCCAGGGGGAAACCATCAGAACCACGTCGTGGCTGTTAATGGGGGTCAAGGTCGTGGGAACAACGGTAACCAGGCACGTAGGAGGGCATTTATGTTGGGAACAGAGGAGGCTCCCCAGGACCCGAACATCATGACAGGTACATTCCTTTTGAACAATCATTATGCCATAACCTTATTTGACTCTGGTGCCAACTATAGTTTTGTTTCCACTACTTTCATACCTCTGTTAGAAATAAAACCCAACAATTTAGGGTTTAGTTATGAGATTGAGATAGCTAGCGGGCAGCTAGTAGAAAATGATAAGGTCATTAAAGGATGCAAACTAGAAATAGAAGGTCACGTGTTTGATATAAATTTTAGACCGTTTGGAAGTGAGAGTTTTAATGTGATCATAGGAATGGATTGGTTATCCGACCATAAGGCTGAGATAATTTGTCACGAGAAGGTAGTTAGAATACCACTACCGGATGGAAAAGTACTTAGAGTTATAGGAGAAAGATCAGAAGAGAAAATGAGACATCTAAGGAGTGCTAAGTCTAAGGAACAAAAGCAAGTAGAGATTGTGGTGGTTAGAGACTATCCCGAAGTATTTCCGGATGACCTATCAGGATTGCCACCTAATCGAGAAATCAAATTTTGTATTGAGTTAGTCCCTGGAGCAATACCGGTCGCGAAATCTCCCTATCGATTGGCACCTTCTGAAATGGAGGAGTTGTCCGGTCAACTCAAAGAACTCCAGGACAAAGGTTTCATTCGACCAAGCTCGTCGCCTTGGGAAGTACCGATATTGTTTGTGAAGAAAAAGAATGGTTCCTTTAGGATGTGTATTGATTATAGAGAACTGAACAAGTTGACCATTAAGAATCGTTTTCCACTCCCTAAGATAGATGACCTATTTGATCAGTTGCAAGGATCACAATACTTCTCTAAGATAGATTTTAGGTCCGGATACCACCAGCTGAGAGTGCATGAGGGTGACATTCCAAAGACTGCGTTTAGAACTCGTTTTAGACATTTCGAGTTCATAGTAATGCCCTTTGGTTTGACTAACGCACTAGCGGTATTTATGGATCTAATGAATCGAGTATGTAGGCTGTATCTAGACAAGTTTGTAATAGTATTCATTGATGATATTTTGGTTTATTCTAAGACCTGAGAAGAGCATGAAGTGCACCTAGGACTAGTCTTAGAATTGCTCAAGAAAGAGAAACTATATGCTAAGTTTTCTAAGTGTGAATTTTGGTTGTGAGAAGTACAGTTTCTTAGACATGTGATTAATGGAGATGGTATTTATGTAGACCCTAGCAAGATTAAAGTTGTAAAGAATTGGGAAGCCCCTAGAACTCCGTTTGATGTTCGTTCATTCTTAGGATTGGCAAGGTATTACCGTAGATTCATTGAGAACTTTTCTAAGATAGCTAAGCCGCTTACTGTCTTGACTCAAAAAAGTAAGACCTACGATTGAGGTGAGGAGCAAAAGAATGCATTTCAAACTTTGAAGGATAAGTTATGTAATGCACCTGTTCTAGCTCTCCCTGATGGTTCAGAATATTTTATGATGTATTGTGATGTATCAGTCCTAGGATTAGGATGTGTGTTGATGCAATGAGGTAAAGTGATAGAATATGCATCTAGGCAGTTGAAAATTCATGAGAAGAATTGCACCACCCATGATTTAGAACTGGGCACGGTTGTGTTTCCACTTAATATTTGGAGACATTATTTGTATGGGACAAAGAGTGTCATATATACCGATCATAAGAGTCTCTAGCATATCTTTAGTCAAAAGGAACTGAACATGCGACAGCATCGCTGGATAGAGCTTTTTAGCGATTATAACTGTAAAATTCGCTACCACCCTGGTAAGGTAAATGTAGTAGCTGATGCACTAAGTAAGAAAGAGAGAGTGAAACCTAAGAGAGTTCGAGCTATGAATATGACCCTTCAGTCAAGTATCAAGGATATGATACTGGCGGCTCATAAAGAGGCATGTGATGAGCTGCAGGATTGCAAAAAGGTTTACATAAGATGATAGAGCATAGGAGTGATGGAGAGTTGTATTACCTGGATCGAATATGGGTCCATTTGAAGGGTGATATGAGAACCCTGATAATAGATGAAACCCAAGCATTAGCTGATAAGATGTATTATGACCTTAGAGATAGGTATTGGTAACTAAGAATGAAGAAATATATAGCGGTATATGTTAGTAGGTGTTTGACTTGTTTGAAGGTTAAGACTGAACAGCAGAGGCCGTCTAGCAGACTCCAGTAACCTGAGATTCCAGAATGGAAATAGGAAAGGATATCAATGGATTTTATTATGAAGTTACCAAGGACTAGTAGTGAACATGACACAATCTGGGTCATTGTAGACCGATTGACTAAGTCTGCACATTTTCTACCTATGCGTGAGGACTATAAAATAGATAGGTTGGTTAGACTCTATCTGAATGAGATTGTTGCTAGGCACGGTATGCCAATCTCGATCATATCTGATCATGATAGTCAATTTACGTCAAGGTTTTGGCAGTCAATGCAAGAGGCATTAGGAACCCGGTTAAACATGAGTACGGCTTACCACCCTCATACCGACGATCAGAGTAAGCGTACAATTCAGACCTTAGAAGACATGCTTAGAGCATGCGTCCTAGACTTCGGGGGAAGTTAGGATGTTCATCTTATATTAGTGAAGTTTTCGTATAACAATAGTTATCATTCTAGTGTGAGATGTGTGTTGTTTGAGGCTTTATATGGTAGAAAGTCTCGCTCCCCGATTATGTGGGCAGAGGTTGGAGAGGGTCAGTTGATAGGGTTTGAGTTAGTGCAAGAGACTACTGAGAAGATCTCGTATATTGAGGATAGACTTAAGGTTGTGCGTGATCACCAAAAAAGTTATGCCGATAAGAGAAGGAAGCCTCTAGAGTTCAATATAGGTGACTATGTCTTACTCAAAGTATCGCCTTGGAAAGGTGCGGTATGCTTTGGGAAGAAGGGGAAACTAGCACCTAGATTTGTTGGACCTTTTGAGATCATTGAGAAGGTAGGTCTTGTAGCCTATAGACTTAGACTACCTAAGGAATTGAATGGTGTTCATGACACGTTCTACGTGTCGAACCTTAAGAAGTGTTTGGTTGATCCAACACTACAAGTGCCCTTGGACGAGATCCAAATAGATGCTAAGTTGAATTTTGTGGAAGAGCCTGTGGAAATCTTAGAGACAAAGTTAAAGAAGCTTAAGCGGAGTAGAATTGCCATCGTCAAGGTTCAGTGGAATTCGAAACGTGAACATGAATTTACGTGGGAACGTGAGGACCAGATGAATTTTGAAGGCGAAATTCTTTTAAGGGAGGTAGAATGTAACCCTTGCCCTTATTGTGAGTTTTGAATGTTTTAATTTAGTCCTTTAACTATTTGACTTTTGTTAATTTTGTCAAAACCTGTACCGTGTTGACGGTGGTGAATTTATGTGATTGAGGTATTTTATGGTTATATGGTGTATAATAATCCTTTTTAGAGTGTATTGTTATGTTAATTGTGTTTCGGGTGGTTTGACCCGTGAATAGCGTGAAATGCTGAAAACAAGTCCCGGCACGACCAATAATGTTCAAATGAGATTTTGGGGAAATTTAAATGGAAATATGTCGAGTAAATGCTTTAGGTTATTGGAAAAGTATTTTTAAGATGAATAAAAATGCTAAGTAACTTCTGGAAATATTTTACAATCACGGTTTTAAGATTTAAGTGAACCCGACATGAAAAAAGGCACCCCGAGCCCCTTAGATCCTTTACCGCGAGTTCTAAACAAGGGGGAGACAAGGTGGCATATTTATTTGCTAGGTGGTCCAACATTAGTACAAATGTATTTTGTATACATCCTAAGCACACATATTTCATGTCATTCTTGAAAATCAAAACACACACACTCTTTCTTTTTCTCTCTTGGTTTGTCCGGACCTAACACACATACACACACACGTATAATTTTTGAAATTTGATCAAAAACATGAGAGTTTGGGTACTTCCGGGTTGATTCTAGTATTCAGGTTATAGTTAAAACTACATTTGGGTAGTCGGTTCGCGTTCGTTCTCGCTTTTCAAAACCCTCTTTGTAAGTTTTCTAAATTTACATTTAACTTGTACTTTTATGTGTTAAATGATGCATAGATGTTAGTTGTACGTCCTGTTTGTTAAAAATAAAAAATGAAAAGTTTACGATAGGAACAAAAGGGTGCGTTTGGTTAGAAAATAAAAGGAAAGGAAAATGAGGTTTTGTTAGTTGTAATATTGTGGTTGTGATGGTTGAAAAACATTTATTTGCTATGTAGCTTATTTTGAATATTGGATTAGTTGGCTTATTTTTAAGCATTTTAAGCTTATTTTGAGCTTATAAGCTCTCGACAAAAAGGGGAAAATACAAGAAGGGTATTTTTGGTTATTTACCTCTTATGTCGTATTTTTGTGGACTATTTTAATAGCTTATGGTGATAACCGAACATAATACGTAGCTTATTAGCTTAATTTTAAGCTTATGGAATTAGTTTTGGAGTCATTGGGCTCACGGCCAAATAAGCCTCAATAAGCCATGGCTTATTGAGTGCTTATTGTGGTCCGGGTTATTTTGTTAGCTATTGTTTTGGGCTTATTTTTTGCTAATGGGCTTTGGTATTGGGCCTAAAGTATATATTATGCATATAAATATATTAATGGATCCTTATTGGGCCTTAAGGCCCAATAAGCGCAAACTAGTCGTTTTATGAGTATTGGCAAACTTTGGAAAATGGGACATACTTATGAATTGATATTGGAATTCGTTTAGGAAATACGATTTGGTGAACATTGCGAACCATGGATTTTTGGCATTTTGTCAGAAAAGGTGAATTTGTAGATTTTTTTGAAATAAAGGTTTAAAAACCTTGGAAAACGTTGTATAAATGTACGGGTCATGTCGAAATTTCGTAAAAAGTTTATACTTAGAAATTTTACTTAAAAACATGATTTTTGATTTCAATAATAAAATAATTTTAATAAGTCGACAAAAGACGAAAATTATATTTTTTTGAAACTTTTCTAAATTGCTTAGTATAATTAAACGTTTCGTTTCTTATAGCTTAAATAATGAATTAATGGTAACTAAGAGTACCGAATGGATTTACCGATATATATATATATATATATATATATATATATATATATATATATATATATATATATATATATATATATATAAGTATTTATTTCTTATATATTATATTAGTAAGGTATAAGTATATATATGATACTAAAGTACGGGTTTGAAGTATGATATTTTTGAGATAATTGTCAACCATCACACCACTGAAAACGTTAAGAATAACCGTACAACGCGCATCTGACCTCTATGCATCAAACCTGAAAAATGTTTTGGGAACAGATTGATTAAAAGGAACATTAATTGGACTAGGTTGTGTTCGGACGTCGTTGCATTTGCTTGTGTGATATTGAGTTTGCTGCTTGAGGTAAGTTCTCGTAGCCTCACTTTTTAAATCTTTTCTGTTAGGGGAAAATGATACTCAAATGTGTTTTGAACTGTTTTCTGAACTGTGCGAATTATGGTTTTAGTTTTTGGGATAATTTACGTGCTTATGACTGCTATGTGAATGATATGGTTGGTACGATATGCTGTGTGGGACTTGTGAACTTCGTTCTTTTTTTTTTGCACCTATTATAAGGGGGCTTAGCTGGTAGGCTTTAGGTGCGGTAAGACATTCAGGGTTGCGACCCTAAGAGCGGTGGTACACGCTGGTGATAAGACTAGCGGGGATGCTAGGTCTTGGTACATGATTAGCGGGGATGCTAAGTCATGGGTTTGTGATTGTTTGCATATATTCACTGTTATATTGCACAATTGTCCAATTGTTTGAGATATTGGCAAATTCGATGGGTTTTCTTAAATACTACGAGCTCAACAAATTTATTGTTGTCGTTTTCGAGTATTATTTTAGGTTTTGCTCAAGAATGATCGTTAAGATGAGATCTCTGTTTGAGAAGTCTGGGCCTTTTTGAAGTATGTTATGGATTTGTTTTTTTGAGGATTAATGTTTAAGACTTGTATGGACCCCTGCGTGGGCAAGTGGATTTGTAAGCGACTATTTGTTGTGTTCTTCGATGGGTCATCACTCAAAGTTATTGAGGTTGATGGTCATCATGACACTTTCATTTATGCATTTTAGTTTTCTTTATTATGTATCTTGTGTTGTGATTGATCATTATGTGTGCATCACCGTGTTTCGCTATGCGGGGTGTGAAAGATTGGTAATCAGAGCCAGGTTATAGAGAATTAGGTGGTTTGGCCATTAGACTATAACTGGAACGTCATATCGTATGCATTGTTAGGATCTATGTGCGCGGTTTTTTTTGTTCCGACTATACATCTTAGGTTGGTTATATGGTATATAGCATTAGTTAAGTCAATCATTGAAATGGGTGAGCCTAATACTGGGTACGACTAGGAAAGGATACAAATATAAATACGGTGGCCAACATAGTTATAAAGGTATCATGACTCACGCGTGTTTAGTATTATCGTTCACACAAATCGGTGCTGACACCTTAGGGCCGTATGTGTGTGTGTGTGTGTGTGTGTGTGTGTGTGTGTGTATATATATGTATATATATATATATATATATATAGCTATTATGGGGTATATTAAGAACATATATGAGTTAACTTTCCTCCTACCTATAATGTTGCCATTGTTCTCCCTCGTGTAGATAATGTCGCCAAGGATGACGACCCGAAGTGCTGGCCGACCTGCTGCTGCATCACGAGGAAGGGAACGGTCTAAGTGGACGTGCTGTAGAGGTGCGTGGTAGATCTGGGGTCAACTCTAGTGATCAGTGGTAATGGTTAGGATAGATGATAAAGGTTGGCCAAGGTAGTGTGGTGAATGACGGTGTTGACGGAGAGTCCCCGCTTCTCCACCATCAGTTGCCACAACAGTTGTGAAATTACTTCCACTATTGGTAGCCTAAAGTGGCGACCAAGGTAGAGGTCAGGAATGGTAGATCAAAATGGGATGCCATCATGACCAACATCCGGTTGTGATGTTAGGAATGTCATTGCGAACAATGACCGTAGGGGTTGTACCTATAAGGAGTTCTTAGCTTGTAACCCTAAGGAGTATGATGGGAAGGGAGGTATTGTAGTTTACACCCATTGGATTGAAAAGATGGAGTCAGTTCATGATATGAGTGGTTGTGGGGATAACCAAAAAAGTGAAAAGGTACATGCTGGTTCTTTTTTCGATAGGCTTTAAACATGTGGAATTATTAGATTTCGCACATTAGGTCAAGAGGTTGCTGTAGGTATGTCATGGGATAACTTTAAGGTATTGATGAGGGAAGAGTTTTGTCCTAGTTAATGTGTTGCTGAAAGTCGTAGAAGTTGGGACTGCGTTATGGAATCAACACCATGGTGGGCCGGCAGGCTGCGATATACTGATAGGTTCATATAAGTTTGGCTAGGCTTTAGTTCCTTATTTAGTAACTCCAAGAATACAGAAGGATTAAAGGGTACGTATATGGCTTGCTCTATAGGATTGACGGGGATGGTGGTGGAACGGAGCCATTCAACATTCAAAAGGCTGTTGCAGATGCTAGCAATCTGACTGGACGAAGCCTCTTAGGAATGGGGCCAATAAAAGAACCCTGATAAGAGAGGAAATGAGGGAGAACCTAGCAAGGATAGGAATGGAAGGGACGATAATAAGAGGACTATGACTGGAAATGCTTTTGCTACAACCGCAAACCCTGTTAGGAGAGAATACACGGGTACGGCACCCAAATGTACCGCCTGTAACTATCACCATTCACCTGAGACACCTTGTCGCACTTGTTTCAACTGTAACCGCCCAGGACATTTTGCTAAGGATTGTAGAGTGGTGCCGAGGAATGTGAACCCCATCAATGCTAGAAACCTAACTGCTAGGGCCTGTTACGAGTGTGGTAGTACCGATTATGTCAAGGCAGCATGTCTTAGGTTGAATCGGGCTCAGAGGCCAAGGAGAAACCATCAAAACCAAGTCGTGGCTGTTAATGGGGGTCAGGGTCGTAGGAACAATGGTAACCAGGCACGTGGAAGGGCATTTATGTTGGGAGCAGAGGAAGCTCGCCAGGACCCGAACATCATGACGGGTACGTTCACTTTGAACAGTCATTATGCCACAACCTTATTTGACTCTGGTGCCGACTATAGTTTTGTCTCAACTACTTTTATACATATGTTAGGCATAGAACCCATCGATTTAGGGTTTAGTTATGAGATTGAGATAGCTAGCGGGCAGCTGCTAGAAATCGATAAGGTCATTAAGATTTGCAAACTAGAAATAGAAGGTCACGTGTTTGATATAAATTTGATACCGTTCGAAAGCGGGAGTTTCGATGTGATCATAGGCATGGATTGGTTGTCTAACCATAAGGCCAATATAATTTGTCACGAGAAGGTAGTTAGAATACCACTACCGGACGACAAAGTACTTAGAGTTATAAGAGAAAGACCGGAAGAGAAAATAAGACATCTAAGGAGTGCTAAGACTAAGGAACAAAAACAAGAGGAGATTCTTGTAGTTAGAGACTTTCTAGAGGTGTTTTCGGATGACCTATCAGGATTACCACTTATTCGAGAAACCGAGTTTCGAATTAAGTTAGTCCCTAGAGCAATACCAGTCGTGAAATCTCCCTATCGATTGGCACCTTCTGAAATGGAGGAGTTGTCAGTCAACTCAAAGAACTCCAGGACAAAGGTTTCATTCGACCAAGCTCGTCGCCTTAGGGAGCACCGGTATTGTTTGTAAAGAAAAAGGATGGTTCCTTTAGGATGTGTATTGATTATAGAGAACTAAATAAGTTGACCATTAAGAACCGTTATCCACTCCCTAGGATATACGATCTGTTCGATAAACTTCAAAGATCATAATACTTCTCTAAGATAGATCTTAGGTCCGGATACCACCAGCTGAGAGTGCATGAGGATGACATTCTAAAGACTGCGTTTAAAACTTGTTATGGACATTTCGAGTTCACTGTTATACCCTTTGGTTTGACTAACGCATCAGCGGTATTTATAGACCTGATGAACCGAGTGTGTAGGCCGTATCTAGACAAGTTTGTGATAGTGTTCATTGATGATATTTTAGTTTATTCTAAGACCCGGGAAGAGCATGAAGTGCACCTAGGATTAGTCTTAGAATTGCTCAAGAAAGAGAAACTGTATACTAAGTTTTCCAAGTGTAAATTCTGGTTGCGAGAAGTACAGTTTCTTAAACAAGTGATTAATGGAGATGGTATTCATGTAGACCCTAGTAAGATTGAAGCTGTTAAGAATTGGAAAGCCCCTAGAACTCCGTCTGAAGTTTGTTCATTCTTAGGATTGGCAGGGTATTATCTTAGATTCATTGAGAACTTTTCTAAGATAGCTAAGCCGCTTACTGTCTTGACTCCTAAAAGTAAGACCTATGATTGGGGTGAGGAGCAGGAGAATGCATTTCAAACTTTAAAGGATAAGTTGTGTAATGTACCTGTTCTAGCTCTCCTTGATGGACCAGAAGACTTTGTGGTATATTGTGATGCGTCTGGCTTAGGATTAGGTTGCGTGTTGATGCAAAGAGGTAAGGTTATAACATATGTGTCTAGGCAGTTGAAAATTCATAAGAAGAATTACACCACCCGTGATTTGAAACTGGGTGCGGTTGTGTTTGCCCTTAAGATATGGAGACATTATCTGTATGGGACAAAGAGTGTCATATATACCGATTATAAGAGTCTCCAACACATCTTTAGTCAGAAGGAACTGAACATGCGACAACGTCGCTGGATGGAGCTTTTTAGTGATTATGACTGTGAAATTCGCTACCATCCTAGTAAGGTGAATGTAGTAGCTGATGCATTGAGTAGGAAAGAGAGAGTGAAACCTAAGAGAGTTCGAGCTATGAATATGACCCTTCAGTTGAGTATCAAGGATAGGATACTGGCGGCTTAGAAGGAGCCATGTGATGAGTCTACGAGATTGCAGAAAGGGTTAGATGAGATGATAGAACATAGGAGTGATGGAGCTTTGTACTACCTGGATCGAATATGGGTTCCTTTGTATAGGGGTGTGTGAGAACCCTGTTAATGGACGAAGCCCAATAAGTCTGATAAAGCTGTACTCTGTACACCTAGGGAGTGATAAGATGTTATTATGATCCTTAGGAAGAATAGGTCTTGGTGGTCGGGAATAAAGAAGATTAGCGGTATTAGGTGTATGGCAGGGGTTTGAATTGTTTGAAGGTTAAGGCTGAATAACATCAGAGGCCGTCTGGCCTGACTGCTCAGCAACCTAGATTCCGATTGCAAATTGGAAGGGCTAGCATATGGATTTTGTTAGAAAGTTACCAAGGACTAGTAGTGGGCATGACACATTTGGGGTTCATGTAAAGGTTGTACTAGTCTGCTCATTTTCTAACCTATGCGTGTGGATTAAAGATGGATAGGTTAGCTAGCCTATATCTCAATGAGATTGTTGCTAGGCATGGTGTGTCGATATCGATCATATCTGATCGTGATAGTTGATTTTCGTCAAGGTTTTGGCAGTCAATACAAGAGGCATTAGGAACCCGTTTAGACATGAGTACGACTTATCACCCTCAAACCGACAGTCAAAATGAGCGTATAATTCAGACTTTGGAAGACATGCTTAGGGCGTGCGTCCTAGACTTCAAGGGAAGTTGGTTGTTCATTCTTCAATTAGTTGAGTTTTCGTTTTTATAAAAATAGTTATATTCTAGTGTGAGATGAGTGTCGTTTGGAGGCTTTGTATGGTAGAATGTATTTCCTGATTCTGTGGGCACAAAGATTGGAGCTGGGTTAGTTGATAGGGCGGGGTTTGGCAGAGACCCTGAGAAGATCTCGCAGATTAAGGATAGACTTAAGGCTATGCGTGATCGCCAGAAAAGTTATGCCGATAAGAGGATGAAGCCTCTAGAGTTCAGTGTAGGTGACTATGTCTTGCTCACAGTATCGCCTTAGAAATGTGTGGTACGCTTTGGGAAGAAAGGGAAACTAGCACCTATATTTGTTGGACCTTTTGAGATCATTGAGAAGGTAGGTCCTGTAGCCTATAGTCTTAGACTACCTGAGGAGTTGAATGGTGTTCATGAAACGTTCCACGTGTCGAACCTTAAGAAGTGTTTGGCTGACCCAACACTTCAAGTGCCCTTGGACGAGATCCAAGTAGATGCTAAGTTGAATTTTGTGAAGGAGCCTGTGGAAATCTTGGAACGGGAGTTCAAGAAGCTTAAGCGGAGTAGAATTGCCATCGTCAAGGTTCGATGGAATTCAAAACGTGGACCTGAATTCACGTGAGAACGTGAGGATCAGATGAGACTTAAGTATCCACATCTGTTTAGTTATGTCAGTGGCTGAATTTCGAAGTCGAAATTCTTTTAAGGGGGGTAGTATGTAACCCTTGCCCTTAAGGTGTTTTGAATGTTCTAATTTAGTCATTTGACTATTTGACGTTTGTCAGTTTCTTTAGAACTTGTATCGTGTTGACGGTGGTGGATTATGTGAAATAATGTGATTGAGGTGATTTATGGTTATATGGTGAATAATAATCATTTTTACTGGATATTATTATGTTGATTGTGTTCTGGGTGGTTTGACCCATGAATAGCGTGAAATGCTGAAAATGAGTCCCGATACGTCTGATAATGTTCAAAATGAGTTTTGGGGAATTTCAAATGGAAATATGTCGTGTAAATACTCTAGGTTATTGGAAAAATATCTTTAGGATGAATAAAAATGCTATGTAACTTCAGGAAATATTTTTCGATCATGGTTTTTGAGATTTAAGTAAACCCGACACGAAAGAAGCAATCACGTGCCCCTCGATGCTCTAACGGAATTATGTGAACAAACAAGGGGAAACAAGATGGATAGTTTTGGGTGCTTGTCTAACCTTGGTTACAATTAGTTTGTTTTGTTCCATCATCATGCATATCTCATTCTTCTTTAAAAAACAAATTTTGTTGTGTGTTACTCTCTTTGTTGCGTCCGAAAGTAACACACACAACACACCCACACACACTTATATAATTGGAAACTTGTCAAAAACAATAAGATGTTTGAATTCTCCCGGGTGTTGATTCTAGCGCACGTGTTAATACATTTAAACAACGTTGGGTTGTTTGGGTTCGTGTCGATCTTGTTCAAAGTGGCGATTTTTGTAACTAAGTCATCCTATTTCAAATATTTTTGTACTTTTGAATACCTTATGACGCATAGATGTTAGTTGTACAAGTTGATCGTTGTAAAAATCAAAAACAAAGAAAATGTAAAGGTTGTTTGGTATCGGTTTAGAAGAAGGGAAAAAGATGTTTTGTTAGTTTTAGTATTGTGGTCGTGATGGTTGAAAACCATTTGTTGCTAATTAGCTTATTTTATATAATAGCTTATTTAGCTTATTTATAAGCACTTTTCAGCTTATTTTGGGCTTAAGGTGGTTCGAAAACCACAAGGTAGTGAGTAGAAGTATTTTTGGTTATTACCCTAATATTTCATATTTTTGCGGACTATTTTTATAGCTTATGATGATAATTAAATATGATACGTAGCTTATTAGCTTATTTTTAAGCTTATGGAATTGGTTTTGGAGCTATTGGGCTCACGGCCCAATAAGCCTCAATAAGCCATGGCTTATTGAGTGCTTATTGTGGTCCGGGTTACTTTGTTACTTATTGATTTGGACTTGTATATACTAATGGACTTTAATATTGGGCTTAAAACATATTTTAGATAAGTAAAACTCTTAATGGATCCTTATTGGGCCTTAAAGCTCAATAAGTGTTAACTAGTCGATTTATGAGTTTTGGCAAACTTTGGAAAATGGAACATACTTACGAATTGATATTGGAAATCGTTTGGGAAATACGTTTTGGTGAACATTGCGGAATATGGATTTTAAGCATTTTGTCGGAAAATGGTGAATTTGAGGAAAAAT
>BQNB010147744.1:0-16399 GCA_026074375.1 Tanacetum coccineum
ACGGCAGAGTTGTAAGATTCGTCATTGATCGAACCATGTCCAACAAGGTACGATTCCTCCTTTCAGACACGCCATTGTGTTGTGGTGTGTATGAAGGTGTAAGCGGCTGAACAATTCACAAGCTTTTAGATTATCTTTAAACTCTTGACTAATATAATCGCCTCCATGATCTGATCGAAGTGCCTTTATAGACTTTCCGAGTTGATTTTCTACTTCATTCCTAAACACTTTGAATGTTTCAAAGACTTCTTGTTTATGTTTAAGTAAATAAACATAACCATGACGACTATAATCATCCGTAAAGGTAATGAAGTAGCTAGCACCTTGTCTTGACTCATGTCAAGGTGGACCGCACACATCAGTATGTATTAGCCTAAGAAGATCAGTCGCCCTTTCGGTACGATGCGAAAACGGTTTTCTTGTCATCTTTCCTAGATGGACAAGATACTTCTAAGGATTCATGATCCGTTGACTTTAAAAGCCCATGATGTTGCAACTTTTCACTATGTTTCTTGCTTATATGAGCAAAATGGCAGTGCCACAGATAAGTAGAGTCCAAGTTATGCTTGACTCTTTTATTGCTAACATTATAAATAGAATTAACATTTGGCACAAGATTAAGCATATCAATTTCATAAATACCATCACGTGGAATAACATTAAAATAAAGAACATCATTCTTAGAAACTGAAATTCTATAATCCGTAAAACATTGGATAAAACCATTGTCTACCAAACGAGAAACTGAAACAACACCTCTAGTTATAGTAGGTGCATAATGACAATTTTCTAAATAAATCTCTAGGCCATTAGGTAAAACTAAGTTAAAACTTCTAATAGCTTCTACTTGTGCACAAACACTATTGCTCATGTACAAATAAAGAGCTCCTTGTTTCAGATTTCTTGCTCCTTTAAGACCCTATTTTGTGTTACAAATGTGAGTACCACAACCAGTGTCATACACCTAGGATTTATTAGGAAAAGAAAATAATTCTCTTACGAAGATACCTAAAGAACTGGCTAAACCAACTTGCTTCTTCTTCTTAATCAACTCAGCAAGATAAACGAACAATTCCTCTTCCAATGACCCACCTCTTTGCAGTGGTGGCAGTGTCATCCTTTGTCAGGTGCTCTTTAGCAGAAGGTTTAGGGTTTTTACGCTTAGGGATATAAACTAGTTTATCCTTTCCCTTGCCTTTTCCTTTACCCTTGCCTTTAGCTTTTGTGATATTTTATTGGCTTTCTGGATTCTACCACCTTGAATCGTCATTACTTGTGGTGTAGCAGTCTTTTTAGGTAAACCTTTTTCATACTTAATAAGCAGAGCATGTAGTTCACTAATTGTCTTCCTCATGTTATGCATATTGCATTTTCTTATAAATCCAGCAAAATCACTAGTGAGGCCATTCAAGATTAAACCAACACTAAGATCTTGCGAGAGCATATAACCAAGACGTTCCAGTTTCTTCACATATCCTTTCATCTTAAGGACATATGCACCAACTGGTTTTTCCTCCTCTTGTTTGCAAGCATGAAAAGTTTGAATTAAGTCAAACCTCTTAATTCCAGCTTGTTTCTCAAACACGGATTTAAGCGCCTGAAGCAATTCATAAGGTGAATAGTTTTTAAATTGCCTATGAAGAGTTTGGGAGTCACAATTCCGAGCATAAGCCAAGCAACCTCATTATGAGCATCATATACCGCATTCCATTTCGCAAGCACTTGAGCTTCAGAATCATCAGCATGAGCAGGGGAAATAGGCTGTTCAATGACAAACATTTTCTTTTCAACTCTCAAGACCAGCTTGAGTGAACGAAACCAGCCATTGAAATTAGTCCTAAAAGGTTTTTCTTTTTCAAACATCGACCTGAAAGCCGAATGATTTATGTTTTGAACAGGGTGTGCCATCTACAAAACATACAAAGTTCAATAATTTTAGTATTTTTGATAATACTCCTTGAATAAAATTAACTACCCATGTTTAATCATATAAACAATTAATTTTCTAAAGGCTAGGATCCTACTTGACATACCACCATTACATCACTTGATCTGCTAGTAATGGTGTATTCAAAAGGTAATTGACAATCAATAATTGCCACCGGTGCATTTCCCAGAACCTTATGGGACTTACTTTATTACATTAATATACTAGTAAGCATGTTTTATCCTATCTATGCCTCGAGCATAAGGTCTCACCAGCTTACCTCGATTAAGGTTGCCTAATCAAGAACTGTGATTATGTAACACCAACGTCTCACAAAAAGTGTATAATCACCTTGGGTTGCAATCGACATACGTCTCACGTGATGTAAAAGGCAATTGCAAGTGTTCTTACAAATGGGATGGCAACAACTTATATAAAAGGGTATTTTTATTTGACGTGGCAAATATGTACGAAGAAGCATGCATACATCTTCGTATCATAAATTTTAATAAAAACTTTACTCAATTAAGCTATTTATTACGGTGTCACTTATTTTCTATACATCCCATGTATAAATAGTGATACCTATAAAAATTGACGATTCAACGTGTTTTCAAATCTAAAGAATTCTTATTTTATCACGGAAAAAGATTAAAGAATGATTAAAAACCATTCAAACCATAGACCATTCGCGCTTTTTAAGTAATTGCAAGATATCAAGGATTTATAGAGTAAAAATACCTCGAACCGTTAGTGATATGCCTTGTAAATAAATAGTACGTTTACAAATTACGTCATTGATAAACTTTAGATCTTTAATTTAAAACACATTATAAACCTATTAAAGGTTTATAATAAATCTTATTTCATAGTTATTAGTCATGTTTATATTTTATTTTTT
Source organism: Tanacetum coccineum (assembly GCA_026074375.1). Classification (NCBI taxonomy): domain Eukaryota; kingdom Viridiplantae; phylum Streptophyta; class Magnoliopsida; order Asterales; family Asteraceae; genus Tanacetum; species Tanacetum coccineum. The sequence goes on from BQNB010147744.1 coordinate 2,829, forward strand.
GAAAAACCCTTTTGTTTTCTCACAAGTCAACACTTTATAAAACAAAAACCATATAAACAACAACTAATACACATAACATTTATTTAAACACTTAACAATGAACTCATGCAAATATAAATGATGATCATAATTATCAAATAATTAAACTATGTACATATTCATATAAGGCTTCTTCTTCCAATGAATCGGGCCACATACATCGATATAATCGATTGCGTAAGCCATATATAAATATATACCACATAGCACATACAAGCTGATAGAAAATTTCAATCGACTTCAGACCTCGTCAGGACAAAGCTAGGGTCGTTCCCAGCTTTTACAGTAAACTACAAAGTTGTAGCCTACTGAGTCGTGGATTTACCATAAAAATTTCAAATTTCTTTGACTTACGATGAATATTTTACGAATTTTTTAGTGACAAGGTGACAAACAATCCAAAAACTAAAAAACTTCAACTTTTATGTCTATATTAGTTTTATTCACCAATTTGCATGACAACCAATTAACAATTAACCATAGATCATATATATCATATATCAAACTATGATAAACTTGCATGCGTTTATCACGGATAACAAATTAACAATTAATTATCTATTAAAAAACTATCAATTAACAAATTAAACAATCGAATTTAACACTTAAAATTTCATACAACCTAGGGTTTCGTCTAATTAATTTTGTCATTAAAAAAAGGTCCAATCTTTATAACTAAAAACGCCTAAAGGGCATAAAAAATCATCCAAGAACCCTAATTTGTCCAAATTCACTTATTTGTAATTACAAATTCTACACGATGGCTCGTGATGTCACTCTTGTGATTTATTTAATTAATTAACCATTTAATTATCACGAGTACGCAACGGAATATATATATATATATAAACATGTATAGAATATGCAATTAACAAAGGGTTCAAGATGCGTGTACCTTTTAGCAATCAAACGAACACAACCTTGAATATACACGTGTGTATAAAACTAATACCACGCAAAACCCACCAAAGATCTAAAGTAAGATCTCTCTACTTCAACACATACAATACGTTTTTAGCAAACAATAACGTATGCTAGTACTAGTAGTGATAAGTAAACGAACCCCAAATCTTGACAATCAACAAATTCGAAACCCTTTGTAGTTTCTTGTGGGTCGAACCAACACAAAAACCGAAAACCCTTTGTGGATGTTTTGGTCGATTGCACCAAAGGAGGAGAAGGGAGGAAGTGAGGAATTTTTCTAGGTTTTGTAAAGTGTCACCTAAATAATGAATCAATGTTTCATTATATAGGCTTGCATGCCTTGGCTTGCAAGTCAAGCACTTCTAATCCTTGTGGGATTGGTGTGCCGATCGGCCCAAGCACCAAAGAGGCAAAACCAAACTTCAACTTCTGACTTATTACTATTTAGTCTTCATATTAACATTTAATGATCGTTAGTAATTCGTTAAGTACATATTAATTAACGCTCGTTTACTAGTCACTAATTAATATGTTACATTTAACATATTAATTATTATTGTTTTACGTATTAACGCATGCGTCCCTGTAGGCTCGAATAAAATTCCCGAACATATATTATTTCTACGTGGACATAATCCAACAGATCCTGGCCCTCCTCTCAAGTCGAGGTTCCCTCGTTTGTTTGCTCTTAATTGTTCGAATGATTGTCGGCTTATGGAGCGTTGGCAGTTTATTAATTTTGCTTAAGTCGGATCCTAGAATTGGCGTTGTCAACCTCGGGGTCGCAGCTTGTTTGATCTTCATATCCTAATTGGCTCTTCTAGAGGGTACCTTCCTTCGTCCTGATATTGAGGATAGTTGGTCCTAGGCCCTTGACCATGATGGGATATTTTCTGTGAATTGCCTATCCAAGCTCATTGATTCTACTTTCCCCTTTGATTGTTTTCCATGTAAGACACGTGAATGGAATTCACTAATTCCAAAAAAGACTAACATGTTTCTTTGACGTCTTGTTCTCGGTCACATTCCTTTGTTGACTAAATTAGATTGGCGAGGTGTTGATGTTCCACAGTGTTATACCCCTTATGTGAATCGGCCCCTGAAACTATTGCGCACCTCTTTATTTCATGTGCAAAGTCTCTCGTAGTTTGGCGTAAGTGTTTAAGTTGGTGGGGACATCTCTTTCCCTCAAACTCTTGGCTCAATCCCAGACATGATGACCGGCTCGTTTGCTAATCACTTACCTCCAAATATCATAATGGTGTGTGTTACATCACTTAGTGGGTATTTGGTTGTGGAGAAACAAGATTTTTCATTCCACTATTGAAGAGAAAAGTTAGGAGCAAAGTCCATATATTTTCCCTCGGATTCAATCTACATCCCTTATTTGGATGTCCAACCGGTGGCGAAAAAGAAAATTATTAAAGATAAATTGGAATTCATGGATTTCAAGTCCATATAATATAATGTGTGGTGATGTTCTTCTGGCTGGTGATTAGTTCTAGTTTGGGTCTAGGTTGCGTGATGTTTTATATATATGGTCTTTTTTGTCCTCTTGTTGATGGCCAAAGTGTTTTTGGTTGTTGTTTGCCTTTTGACTGCGCTCCTTTGGTGAGTTTTTGCTCTTAAAAGAACTACATCAAAGAAAACATGTAAATTTAAAATAACTTTTTGCTAAAAATAAAGCAGAAAACTTATACGTACCACGGAGTATACTTTAGAAAAGAAAAAGTAAATAAAAGCATAAAATCATAAAAAAAGGAGAATTGCATATATATCCTTTCAAAAGTTAAAAATTACATATATATCCAAGCTAAACCAAAAATTGCATATATATCATTCCAAAACAATAAAAATAACATATATTTCCTAATAAGTAATTTATAAATAATTAAAATACAAAAATGACCAACAGTTATTATTTAAATTCAAATAGACAATTATGCCCTTACCCTTTTTCTCTTATACCAGACAAAGAAGTACACATAGACATGAATCCCTAACAAATAAAAGTATTACCATCATTGTCAAAGTGAACTATCAAGTATCACCATTCTTTTCTTGATCCAACAAAAACATAATTCATTTATCAAAGAAAATCATACAAACCCACATTTTTTTTTCAGGTCGTGCCCAAAATGAAAAGTTAATCCGTAAATCCTCTATTTCTTACCGTTGGCAAATACTGTAGATGGCGGCCGGTCACATGGCGACGAGAATGGAACGACGGGATTTGATTGGTAGTTACGTTGGTATATGGTAATGGTGGCTTGTGGTCCCGAAAGGTGGGATGTGTGTTCTGGGAAGCTAAAAGAACAACCACCTGGATGGAATTGATAATTTGATTTTTAGAGATTTAATACTAATTAAAATCATAGTTATAACTCGTATGTTTTACAAACCACACTGCTAATGTTATATGTATCTAAGTGAGGAAAGTTCAACGTGAAACTTTTTGGAAAAGATTGATAAAGTAACGGCAAATTGTCTATTTTAGTTTATGTGGTAATTGTTAGTCATTACGTAGTATTATATTTGAAAATATATAAATTATTTATGAGGACATATATATTATTTTTATTGTTTTGAAAGGATATATATACAATTTTTGATTTAGCTTGGATATATATGTAATTTTTAACCTTTGAAAGGGTATATATGCAATTGACCCTAAAAAAATAAAAATTAAAAAAACGTGACGGCATCAACCAAAAGTTAAATAAAGTAAAATAGTAATACACGTTGGGTCCCACATAGTAATCAACGGGGTTACAACAAGTTGGTGTAGAACACAAAGTCGCCGAACCAAAGCGGATATACCATTTGATCCGATACAATAACCGTTGACTATCATTCATCAATCTCATACATATAGTTGACTTTTCACCTCTCCATAATCATTATCATCCACCCCCACCACTAACTAAGAAAGAGAGAAAGAAATAATAAAAAGTTATTACCAGAAATGGAAGGCGGCGTTGCGGCAGAGCAAGGGACGGTGAGATGTGCGGCGTGGATCAAACGTCCTGAAAATTCTCATTTAGTTGCTTTAGGAAAGCTTAACCCTTCTTCTCTTCAGATTTTCACTTTTGATCGGATCACTAACTCTCTCGCTTCATCTCCTTCGGTATGTCTTTCACGCTCACTTTCTTTATATAAACTATCAATCACTCACTTTTTGTGTATGTGTGTGTGTGTGTTAGGTGTTTGGTTTTGAATTAATTGTCTTAATTTAGGAAATTACTTATTCTGGGTAACACTGTGTTTTTTACTAACTCAGGGGATGCTTGTTTTATCCGGCTTATGACTTATTTGGTTTATTTGAAACTTTTTCGGCTTATATAAGCTGAAAAGTTTCAAAATAAGCCATAGAAAGTGAGCTTATGAAACATAAGCCCAAAATCAAACAAGCCATAAGCCGGCTATATAAGCCGAACGCATGATGCTTTTCTGATTTTGGGGTGTTTCTTTTCCTCTTATGTGTGGGCCAAAGCATTGTTTCCTTTTATCGTGGAGTTCCTCTCTTCGTTAACAGGATAAACTAGACATCTTTCCAAAGAGCACTTAATCCAAAAATAAAAGAAACAGCTCCTAGTCACTGATATATACATAATTATACTGTTCATACACTTCAACATGCAAAACAAACAACAATTGTTTATCTGCAAATACACATTATATATCTACAAACACGTCCTACCTAAGACATAGCTTAATTTAGAATAAAACTAACACCAGAGGTTATTTTGTGTCTCTGCAGATGTATAATGTGTGTTTGTAAATAAACAGGTGTTTGTATTGTACGCTGAATCCGTGTATGAATTATGAAGTTATGTAAATATTTGCGACTTAATGGAAAAAAAACATCTTTTTATGATAAGTCATGCTTTTGGATTAAGTATCTAACAAGCAAACCCTTACCGACTTACCAGATTAAGTAACTTTCTAAATTAGGACGACTAAGTCGAAATCAAACGGCACCTTAGTGTGTGTATCTATTCGTGTTGTTTGTAACATGAAATGTGACTTATGTGTGTGTGTGTCAATTACGAAAACAAGGTGTGAAAGTTATTATTGTGTGTGTTAATTGTTATGTTATGTTATGTTATGTGTTGTGTGTGTGTTGGTTATAAATGAGTTAGAAGTTGATTAGTTGACTGAATGTGTGTGTTGTCTGGAGGAATAGGTAACTTTTGACTTTGAAGAAGGGTGTGATCTGGTGAGTATAGCCGTGCATCCAAGTGGTGATGATATCGTTGTCTCGACAACTAAGAGCTGCAGGTATACTCACTTTAAACACGAAATAATGAATAACCACTCTTGTTAGAATTGATTGTAGTTTCGGTTTGAAATAAGAGATCACTATAATACGATGTTAGAAGTTTTGTTTAACTTAGATAAAAATGGGTCTTGATAAAGTCGATTCGTTTAGTAAAATCTATGCCATGGTGTTAAAGTTAGGACAGGTTTAAAGGAGGATAGGTTGATGGTGCAAACTAGACCGTTTATGCCTCCACTGGCAAAAAATAATTTGTATGTCCTGCATTAATATGATCTAGAACGTTTACTTATGATGATGATTATGTCCTCTAGTCATGACATTTGGTGTGCCGTGTGTGTATATATCTGCTTATCCCTCTATATCTAGACTGAAATGTCTGATCGTGTATTTGGTCGAAAGTCATTTTTTAAAGATCAACACCTTAAGAGCTTTATGGTTTCACAATGTTTTACCTAAGTATCCTTTTCATGGGTAAGTGCCTTCTGTAAGCATCTATGTTGATTTATACTATGCAAGCATCAAGTAGTTTATTAATATTAGCAATTTATGATTTAGATACACAATAATATATACAAATACCTTTCGTTGGAAACTGTTGTCTTTAATGTTGTTATTTTACATTCCTTAAAAGTTTCTAACATGCACTCGATAACTATAGACAGAGGATGAGGTTTTTTTTTTTTAATTACGCACAGGCTATTTCAACTTTATGGCCAAGAGAATAATATTAAGATGGTAACCAAAGAGCTAAATCCTCTACAAGATGTGGGGCCACAAAGGTGCCTTGCCTTTAGCACTGATGGATCTAGATTTGCTGCAGGAGGGGTGGTAAGCATATCGTTATCTTACTCGTTTATGAATATGCTCTTTTGTGCACTGTGTTTAATTCAAATTTGGTTAATTACTTGAAGGATGGGCATCTCAGAATACATGAGTGGCCAAGCATGCGCGTTATAGTAGATGAATCAAAAGCTCACAAGTCATTCAACGATATGGATTTCAGGTGGGTAGATTTTGAATATTCATCATATGAAACATGTACCTAGGCACATTATCTCGATGATGATCATGTACTTGCGGTATAATTATAAAAATACAATGTTACATTCCTCTTTACCTCCACCGTCCACATTGCTCACTCATGTTGTACCAACATTTTTGTTTGTCAACTGGAAATTGGTACACATAATCAAAGCGCTTAAAATTTTATTGGCGTTTGTTACCTTATTCTTTGAGCAATGACTTTATAAGCTAGGCCTTGATTGAGTTAGGTAATTCGTGTCTTTGTCTCTATACTCTCGGTCGTTTTGTTATGATTAGTCGTATGACTTGTATCGCCCTCATACAATCTAACCACCTTAAACCTGTTCAGAATTCTGACTGCAACTAATATTTTGGGACTATATGTTAAAGAGGTGTGATGTCTAATGCAATATACTTTTGCTACATATATCGTTTTACTGATTATTGTACTCTCAGCCTAGACTCAGAGTTCTTAGCTTCAACATCCACTGATGGATCCGCTAGGATTTGGAATGCAGCTGATGGTGTCCCAGTCAACTCTTTAACTCGAAATTCGGTAATACATGATTAATACTTTAAAACACTTTGATTGTGCATTTGTACCAAATACCTTAGTAGACATCGGTTCATTTTTTCATGTTTCTCTTTTTCCCCAACGCAGGATGAGAAAATTGAGCTATGTCGATTCTCAAAGGATGGAACAAAACCATTTTTGTTTTGCACGGTCCAAAAAGGTATTTCTTTATTTTCATAAAGTTTAACATGATACAATTTTCTGTATCTTTCTTTCTTATCATGTCGATTTGTATTATATGCAGGCAATAAATCAATTACAGTTGTTTGGGATATCAGTACGTGGAACAGAGTTGGTTTCAAAAGACTTCTTAGAAAGCCTGCTTGTGTAATGTCAATCAGTCTGGATGGGAAATATTTAGCTCAGTAAGTGTTAACCTTTTTTTCCCCTCATTTTGAGAAAGTAGGTTTGTATTGAAATAGTTCATCTTATTTGTTGTTGTATATATATTACAAATAGTTATGAGTATCTGAGTTTTTGTGTTTATGATTAGAAACCTTTCCTGGTTGTTTGTATGATTCTACATTTACCAAAAGAAAAAGCTCTTGTCACTGCCATACACAATTCACCTGAACATAAAATGGTCAACTTCATATGAATATTATCAAAGTTTTTGCCAGAATATCTCAAGCTTTATTAGCATGGGAATGTGTGTGGTAGATTAGGCTTTTTTCTTATCTTACATAAGTCTAATGCAACATATTAATGTTATACAGGGGAAGTAAAGATGGTGATGTATGTGTGGTAGCAGTGAAGAAGATGGAGGTCTCTCACTGGAGCAAGCGCCTTCACTTGGGCTTTCCAGTCACCTCCCTTGATTTCTGTCCCAGTGAAAGGTAAAGCAACATTTGTAATCTCATCTGTCCTTGGTTGAAGTGATTGTGTGTAAGTAATTAAGTACTATCAATGTTTTTATTGCTGGCAAAATGGGTGGGTTGGGCAACATGTGAAAATGGGTTGGGGTGAGTAGTGCCGGTTCTAAACTTTGTTTGGATCATCCGATGTTTGAAAGTAATCTGAACTTTTAATTAAAATGATGTAAAGTTTCATGCATTTTACGGGTGCAATTCTGATGACTTTTAACCTGTGTGACCAGCTTTAATCTGACCTGGTTCTCTTTTAGCTTTACTCATTTGACCCACGAAATTAAACATAACCCAAATGGACCCATCTGTGTATAAATGGGTCAGAATTACAACCTTTAAAAGCTACTGTTGGAGTTTTAACTGTGTGAAAGTCACTCTTTGAACACAATGAACTTGATTTGTTAAATAAAATTTTAACATCACAAATAGAGTTCTCCGACCACCAAATATTAGTTCAGAAGAGAATGGATGTGCAATATACGCTAGCTTAATGGATATATTCAAATGGATAAGAGCATTAATTTGTTTCTACAATATTTTACACTTGTTCAATAGACTGTTTACAAAGCATAAAATTTCACAAAGTATTGTATTTGTATCAGCAGCAGCTAGTTATATTACAGAGATCCTTGTTTTGAATTGAATCTTATTTTAACAATGTTGTGCACGTCTTGCAGGTTTGATTTCTTTCTCCACTCAAATGAATTGGAGCTAAATGATAACAAATTAAATGTTCCTGCAGATTGGAAAGGTATGTCTCTATCTCACATGCATATATCCACATATCCACACCATCTACACTGTTGTTAAATACATGTGAAGTAAAAGCATGTGACCCGACTGAAGCCCCAATTATAAGTAAAACCCGTGAAGACCCAAAAGGAGGAAAAGTACATACAAAAATACTACTTATATGGGTCCCCCTCCAGGTTACCTGCCTATTCTGTACTCAATGGGGTTTTGTACTAACTTCTAACTTGCCTATTTGTACGGTTTTAAAGATACAAATTATATTTAAATCGCGACGAGCGCGCGTTATCGAACAGATGCGAGGCGGGGCGGCGCGAGCGCTGGTAGAATAATACTGAAATACTAAAGTTAAAAACCAGCGTGCAATTCCTTTAATACGCGCAATGTTCTAATATGGATTATGCTGAGTAAACTCTAATAAAAAAGAGTTATCGACCAAATGTGTGTGGCACAGTTGTAGCTCATTCGAACTAATTCAAGTCTTTTTATTTTATTTGGTACAGAATGGCATATTACTATATCTTGCTTCTAGCCTTTTTTTATATGCATCTGCATCTGTTCTACATATTCTTCAGATACTTCTGACACATTTTGGAACTTTCTCTCGGAAATTAACAGCCTACTCGTGCCAAAGCTCGGTTTCCTTTATAGGAGACGCTCAATCTGATGACAAAAAACATGTGGTCCCGTGGACGGAGTGAGGGAGACATGGGTTCCCTGTGCTGCGTTCTTTTTCTCTTCGTAAATATATGTAAGCACACGGATAACAAAAATTCACGAATAGAGAGGTGTGGCGGGTGAAGAGAAGAGAGATATACCACCCCGGCCTTAAGACTTTATTACTGTTTTAGTACTCCACACTTGTAGAACCTGTGCACCTTGGTAAACTGTAATGACCAAATGGTGGGGTAAAAACGTTGGTCTACTTAAATTAGTTCTTCTAGTTTGAAGTCTGTAATAGAAAAAGACATGTAACCGACTAATCGGTGACCCATGTAGGATGATTCAGTCGTCTTGTGTGCAGTACGTATTGTTTTTTTCCTAACTATAAGAGTATCACGAAACTGAAAAGGTGTGATTACAATTTTAAATGACGCAATATATCAATGATTGATTAAGACATTAATAATAATTAGAGATAAGATATAAAAAGGTGGAATCAATTTCCATTTACAAAAAAAGCTTTGTCCGGTTGTGTATCTGCGATAGTGCGTGCGAGTGTGTTCACACCCGTATCTCACTGTGCTAATGACTGCTAGATATTGAGAATGTGTTGATATTGTGAATGCAGTGATAATCAATGGTGGGTCAGCTATGAGTGTCAATAGTAGTAGCAAAACATAATCCGGTTATCCTTCATAGTGTGATTTCTCCATTATAGTGTTTGTATGTGATAATGCGTTTGGGATGGTTTGCATGATTTTCACGTCTCATACGCTTTTAAAGTGATCCTACAAGTTGCTTATATAGGAAAATGTAAATTTTTGGTGAAGAAATTGTCATAATTCAAATAAATTTGGTTTTTCCAGTTATCATTTGAAGACAAAACATTAACGAGTTAAATAATAAATCGATGTACTTTTAATATTTGACATATTGATCTTTATATAAAAGTTACAGAAACTTCAGCCAGAAAATAGTGTTTTCACCCGACCCCCTCTCGAGACCATCACCAAACCATTTTGACAATGGCATTCCAACCACATTTGTATTTAATTCTTCTTGACAATGACAAAATAAAGACTTACAGTTTGAACGGCCCGCCCTTGACCATAGGAAACCTCAAGAGGTTCATAGTATCGCAATGGAGGAGCATGAGGGGAGCGTACTTCTGTTGCTCAGTCATCTCCATGGTAAGGGGTTTTCATGTCCCTCCATCAAGGTCACAAACACCTTTGGTGTCGCAGAAACCACACTGAAATAGAAAAAGAAGAACGATCAATAAAAATAACGAGCGGGTAACGGGTGTGCACCATGCCCTCTGATGGTACAAGCATGTCATCTTGCCAATAATTTAGTTTTATTGTTAGATCAAACTCATGACATAATTTATATGCAAACCTTAGGAGTATGGTGGAGACGGAAAAGTATTGTTAAACGAAAAACTGTTGCCACTTAATTTAACTCAAACCAGTTGTACTTAAATGTTGGCTTGATTGAAAAATTTACCTCCATTGATTCATTGGAGTAACTTCGTTGAATCATAATCCGTACGTGATTGCTCATAGTTGCATCAATAAATCAACAACCAGTGTCACAACATAATCTCTACACAGACTATCTATCGACTTGAATACAGAGATAGTGCTAAAAACGATAGAGCATCATGAGTGCTTGTAAACTTTGTGTTGCGCAAAATTAGAGATTAAAAGTACTATTAAACTGAAACATTGCTGAAACTTAATACATAAGTATCTGAAGATGTCTCATCAAAACAGAATTAAACGATTAAAGTAACGCGCGCCTGTTAACTTAGGGGAAGTTACTTAAAATTTTAGGATTCAGGACGATCTTGACCAACGTCCAAGGGGTGGCAACTTTTGAAAGTTGGTCTGTGTCACTCTGGTCAACATGGTGCCAACATCGTGTAGACACCAGCAACTCTTCATAGCACACTCCGTCACCACCTTCTCACTAACCATTGCTCGGTCCAAGCTGATCTTGGGCTTGCAATCCCCTTACCGGCATCACCATTAGTCCTTGGCAACTCTTGATACACCCTCCACAATTAAGAAGCAATCTCTTACAGCCCCATAGTTGTCCTCCTAATGCAGCCATAGTGTGCTTAGTTTGGCAGCTTTGGGCTTGGGAAAATAGCAACATTAACCCTCAGACTCTTTTTGGCTTTGCGTATAGTTCACACCATCAGCTACTTTTTGACGAGCATAGACTATGCGGCCTCAGCTAATGCCTTTTGAGCCCTGAGCTTCTGTTTTCTTTCCTGTAGAGAGTTCTTCTTCTGCATCTTTTGTTTTTATATAGCTCCCCAATTTGTCTCTCACACGTACCTTGTTATATTCATCAAAATTAACATATTTTAGAACATAGAGGAAACAAGGTCACAATCCATATTTTCTGAGACTGGTAAAAAACATATCTTTATAAACGTATCATCGGTAATCTTTAAAATGGTTCCGGAAATACGTGAAGCTGGGCTAGCATCCGGGTGCATTTGTTTACGTGTTTGTGTGAGCACTCGTAGAGGTGACCACTTAGTCACTAGTTTCTCATTCTTGGTTTCATATACTTGCTGGTGTCTACGAGAGTATGTTTCTTATTTAATTTACATATTTCTTATTGTGTGTTTTTGTATATTAGTAATTATTATACTAGACTAGATCTATCCGCTGCGTACTCGTTAGAGTTAAATTGGTTAACTTGATTGTTAAATTCCAACATCGCCAAGTCAGCATTGGCTTTTGCCACTTCAGCTTCCCTCTCGTTTTCAAACACCTTCACCTCCGTCTTCACCTTTATCTCTTCCTTCTTCCCTTCTCCTTGCCTTTGTGTCATTATGATCTTTGTGTCAGCATCTATCTTAGCTGCATTCTGCAGCGTTTGTCCATCTCGAAACTTGGATCCAACTTCACCCTACATTAATTAATCAAAATCAATCAGCATATATTTACGTACAATTTATATACATTAGCAACCTAAGTTAAAAGTAGGGGCTGTCTGGGATATGCTTATTAAGACTAGCAATCACAGAATTTTTTTTTACTTATGATAATATATTACCTTCATCTTCGCTTCAGAAACATCAATCTTAGCTTGATTCGCAGCTTCCATTTGTGTTTTCTGACCCAAGTACGAAAAATACTCGTGTCCAGGAACATCCACAAGCTGTTTAACATTAGCATTATAGATCTTCAACCCAAACTGATTAAGTTCGAGTTGAACTTTATCAAACACCTCCTTCTTAAACTCCTTAGTTCCTCTGAAAATCTCTTCCATAGTCATGGACGCAGCCAGAACACGTGTCTCACCTTCAATGATCCCCTTCACAAGCTCTTGCATGTGGCTTTCATCCTTCTCCTTGCATGTTGTGAGTTTGGCGTATTTGTAAAGACTAGCTCTATCCTCAGCCTGAGGACCAATAGTGAATACAGCAGGCAAGATGAAAGGCAGTTTCTCGGCACTCATGGCTTGAACTTCAAAAGTGTAGTTGACCGGAGAGATGTCGAATTTTCCAGAGAATTGGCCAGGAAGAATCCATGCTTTCTTAGCGATTTTGACGTCAGCAATCCAGGCTCCGGTGATGACCAGATACTCGGACGCCGTTGCTACTCTCCACCAAGGAACAATCCTCATAGTTGTAAATTGATTGATTAACGTGACAATAAAAGTTGTACTGTACGTAGGTGTTTTGTTTGGGTGGTACGATGAATATAAATTGCATGCACACCATATGTATTTATATAGGGTCCGTTTGGTTAGTTGATGGTTTTAGGATAGGATTAGGATTTAGTGTAAGATTAGGATTCGATTTGGTGTAGGATTTGATGGTGTTTTTACCAGTTTTATCACCGTTTACAAAAATATTGACCAAATCTTTTACTTAGTAAAGGAAAACGTCAAGTGGGGTATTCGTATTTCAAAAAAATCAAATCATACCTTATTTAGTAATATTTTTTTAAAAAATAATTTTTTTTTACTGTTAAAATTGTTTAAACCTAAAAGATTTCCTAATTACTAAACTATACAAAAAGCGGGGAGTCCGGTTTCGGGAATTTAATGCACGACCCGACCCGCCAACCCGATTTAATTAAATGCCGGGTGCATTAAGTTGCATTAAATGCACCGGGTTGACCCGACCCGGATGCATTTAATGTGCCGGGTCGACCCGACCCGGTCCGAATATTTTTTTATTATTTTTAATATCCTCTCGCACTTTTTGAGTTATCGGTCTGTTTCTTTTATGAATAAATTTTTAAAAAAAAAAGACTATCGCACTTTTTTAGTCATCGGTATGTTTTTTTTATGAATAACAACAAAACTAAGCACCGGGTCGACCCGACCCGGTCCGACCAGGTTTTATTTTAAAATTTTGTTTTTTTAAATAAAAACTCTCGCACTTTTTGAGTCATCGGTCTGTTTTTTTAGGAATAACAAC
>BQNB010147746.1:3042-16398 GCA_026074375.1 Tanacetum coccineum
TCTCTCAATTCTCTCTCTAGTTTCTCTCTCTAAACAACTCATCTCTCTTTCTCTTTTCTAGTTTCGATTCGTGGTCGATTGTATGAAGTGAAGTGTTATTGGGATCCTACATGGTACACTACCCCTGTAATCCCTTAAAATCGTGGGACACCCTCACGATCACCGCTTCAAGTTCAGAAGCCTAATCCAGCCTATTTCAGCACTTATAAATAGTTGGACGGGTCTTTCAGGTTTGATTACGCTCTCAATACCTACATTACATACTTACGCACTTATCGCAATCACATACCCATACTAACTCTCACGCCGGAGGTGATTCGTAGGGCCCAACCCCTATGCTTTACTTAACATAGTCTTTTCATTTGTGTTGTCATATGTTATCAACGGCTTTGCAGTTCAACCACCATCATCATACTCTTTTATCACCATCGAAGCCTGGTTGTGTCAATTATTGCATAATTAGTGGCGCCATTCATGGGAGCACTACAATTAGTCCCGTTTAAACCGAGTCTATAACCGTCAAACAACCTTACCTACTTTTCTGGTATGACAAACAGAAGAGAAGACTCACCCCACCGAGTTTCTCGACCTTAACACCTTTACCCATTCTAAACGTGGGTGAGTTATCCCCAATAACCGCTTTCATGTTTACCACCAGATCTCTACATGAAACACCATTTGCTAATCGACCTTCAACTTTTGACATTCTGAATTATGTGATTAGCCCAGCTTTCGTAGAGGCTAATTACAAGGCCCTTGAATCTTTGTTAAGGGATCAGAGAAGACAAGTTCGTAATGAAGAATTTTGTCTTGAATTGGAATACTCAAGCGAGAAGTACGATGAAGAGATTGTTAGGAAAAATATTGTAAACGGACTTAATACTGTTAGTATTAAAGTTAAGTCTGTTAGATATAGTTAGTACTGATAAGAATAGTTAGTACTGTTAGTAGTAGAAGTTAAGTCTGGTAGAGCAAGTTAAGTCTGCCAGCTTTAACTTAGGTCTGGCAGTATTAAAGTTAATACTGTTTTGTCAAATAGTTAAGTCTGGTTGTAATTATAGTAATAGTTATCTCTTAGCGTTAATCTAGGAAGAGATAAGCATTATCTCTTAACGCGTTTAGGGTTCCTTAAGCTTATAAAAGGAACGTAGTATAGTATTGTAAAACACATCGGTTGATTGAGCATTCACAATCAAATAGTAATAGTAATAGTATTTTTAGCTTATTGTTCTTGTGTTCATCTTGGTATAGATATTGATATTCCGCATCAATATTTGTATTCACGGTTATTGTCTCTCATAGTTTCTTTGGATTTATCTAAAGGACTATAAGTCGTGTAAGGCTCATTTAGATCCTGTTGATAAGGACCTACAATATATATATATGGAACCCAGGCCAACGCGTACCACCAATTTTACTCATATTCTTTGAATAGGATCTCCACGTGCTTGTAGGCCTCGGGGAAGGGTGGTAGAATTCGGAAATGCTCCAAACAGGGATGGGAGCTGGTAGAAAGAGAATCAGAGGGTAGGAGACCCTTGAAATGTAGGGTAGAAGGTGGGGGGAGCCATAAAGTCAATCTCCCTCATTTGCTCATCGCTCATCTAGGGAGGAGTGAGAATAGGAAACTTCCATAGTCGACATTAACCTCTGGGGATGGAGGTAATCAGCCTTTGACAAATCAAGGAGGGAATCTACCTCATAATGATATGTATCTCTCACACAAAGCTCAGCCATTTATACTTGATGGTCTCTATCCTCCACCTAATAGCCAAATGAATAGCTATGTCAATGCTTACATTCAAGCTCATGCTAGTTTAACCTATAACCAACCTCCTAATTACTTCTATTAGCCTCAAGGAAGTAACCCTTCTCTCAGAGGGGGTCCTCCTTACCATGCCTACATGGGATACTCCTAGTAGTTTTCGATGAGAAGCTATGTTCCCAACAAAACTGGGTCCATGTGTCCTCCGAGTGCATCCCACAATGGTTATCCCTTTTATACACAACCTACCAACCAAATTCCCAAATACAACTATGTACCAATCCTACGGCCCTACTGGCCTATTCGTAGAGTCCATTGGCTGCGTAACACCCTTTGTTTGTTGGATTGAGGATTACCCTCTGCTTGATGGACTAAAAATACCTCCTCATGTGGGTTCCTTTGATGGAAAAAGGGACCCCGACAACTATTTGCATCTATTCGAAGGATTTATACGAATGTAGAAGTGGGCTATGCTCATAGCTTGTCGTATGTTTACTTACACAATAAAAGATTCTATGAGAATATGGTGGAATAGGCAAAATACAGGCAGCATAGTCAATTACGAAGACCATAAGGTTAAGTTTTGATCTCACTTTAACCAACATAAAAAGTTTACAAAGACCCATTAGGCTGTGCATAATATCAAACAAATGGAAGGCGAAAATGGCTTTTGTCACCAGGTACACTGATGATACATTATAGATCTTGGGGTTGTATGAAGATCAACGTATTTCAGGGTTCGTTTATGGTTTAAAAACAATAAGCCTCATTGAGTTCCTCTCCTCCGACCTACCCACCACTTATAAGGGTTTGATGGAGAAGACTTATACTTGGATTGAATTAAAGGAAGTTGCTACTAATGGATCTCCTAATGACAACAAGGAGGGCTCCAACAAGTTTAGTAAAAGTTTCTCAGGGGACCATAATAAAGGAAAGAAGAAGAATCAGGACAGGTTCTCTCCATACAAGGGGCCCAATCATGGTCTCCTCAGAAATTTGGTAAAGAGTCCCTGGGAAATTCTAACAACAGAGAAAGCTGTGAAAGGTTTCGAACCACCTCCTCATATGGCCGAGAACAGACGATCATGTGACATGCCTAAATATTTCTACTTTTATGTAGATCATGGGCACGAAACTGACCAATGACGAGAGTTACAACACCATATCGAAGAAGCTATGAATCAGGGCAGCTTGCGCACTTAGTAAAGGGCATAAAGAAAGGAAAGGCAAAGACTTCTGACACTTAATTAGGCAAGTGGAAGAAATGAGACAAAGATGTCCCAGATATGATTTGCAAAGGAGATCCAAGTCTAAAGAGAAAGAACACAAGCGACGTTCAGGGCAAAATTGACATGATAATTTTCCCTCCCGTGTTAGGTTTCAAACCTTCTTTTGATCTAGTAACAATTAAAGTACATGTTTCCGATAGACAAGTCAACCGGGTTTACATGGATGCGGAAGTTCATGCGAGGTGATCTACGAGCACTGATTCCTCAAGCTAAACCCTTCCATCAAATCTCTAAGGGTCTATTTAAAGACCCCACTCATTGGTTTCTCGGGGGAACATTCCTGGCTAATAGGAGAAGTACTGCTAGAAATAACTATCATGGATAGTCCTTTCGCAAGGAAGGAAATTCTCGATTTCGTAATCGTAAGGTCCAATCCTCCATATAATCTCCTACTTGGAAGGACATTCATGCAAAAAATGGGAATGGTGGTCTCTAGAATTCACGTAGCAGTCAAATTTCACACTCCTTATGGGTAGGAACAGTCTTTTCTAGTTTTGAATCAAGTAAGACTGTTGAGGGTGATAAGAAGATAAAAGAGAGTGTTCTGAACATTCTAAAAGACATACTTATCTGTTTTGATATTGAAGAAAGAATCATAGTCAATGATCACTATCCTAAACAAACAATAGAAATTAGGAAGCAGCTACCTATAAGTTTTAAGAGGAAGCTACAGGAACTCCTTCGTGCCAACGAGGATGTGTTTGAGTGGACGTACGCAGACATGACCGAAATCCCAAGAAATATCACAATAGATGGGAAACCCTTCAACACTAAACTCAAGCTGAATGAATACAAGCACATTGATCAATTTAAACAAAAGAAGCGAGTTTTGGCTCCGGAAAGGAACAAGGCAGCTTGCAAAGAATTTTATGAGCTTATGAAAGCAGGTATCCTCCAGGAAGTTAAATACCAGACGTGGGTGGCTAACCCTGTCATGGTCAAGAAGAGTGATGGAGGTTAGAGGATGTACGTAGACTTCACGATCATCAATGCCCTAAAGACTGCTACCCTCTACCAGAGATCGAATGGAAAATTGAGTCACTTTTAGGCTTCCGTCTTAAATGTTTCTTAAATGCTAATGGCTATCATCAGGTACATATAGTAGAGGGAGACAAAGACAAAAAGTGTTCTTCACAGGAAAAGGAGTCTTCTGCTATAGGAAGATGCCCTTCGGTCTCAAGAACGTATGGGCTATTTATCAAAGATTGGCAGATAAGGCTTTTAGTAGCCAAATAGGAAGGAACTTGGAAGCTTATGTGGAAGAAATGGTGATTAAGAGTGCCTCTAAAGAATACATGCTACTGGATATCTAGGAGACCTTTGATAGACTATGATCCATCAATATGAAGCTTAACCTAAAGAAATACTCCTTCAGCATTGATGAAGGATAATTCCTTGGGCATCTGATCACAAAGCAGGGTATAAAGGCTAATCCTTCAAAAGTAAAGGCTATTACAGTTCTTAAACCACCAAAAACATTAAAGGAGATACAAAGTCTCAA
The DNA here is from genome assembly GCA_026074375.1 of Tanacetum coccineum. Taxonomy (NCBI): domain Eukaryota; kingdom Viridiplantae; phylum Streptophyta; class Magnoliopsida; order Asterales; family Asteraceae; genus Tanacetum; species Tanacetum coccineum. The sequence continues at coordinate 7,598 of BQNB010147746.1, forward strand.
CGGAAAGCTGACAGCATTAAGTCAGTTTCTCTCAAAGAGTGCCATAGGTCTTTACCATTCTTCAAAGCTCTCAAAAGCTGCACAGATAAGAAGACCCTAAAGTGGAGCACAAAGGCAGAAGAAGCCTTTCGAAAGATGAAAGACTTCATGGAAATACTACCAACACTTACAGCCCCAATCAAAGGTGAAGTGTTGGTGATGTACCTCGCAGCCTCAACAGAGAGCATAAGCGTAGTTTCACTGGCCGAGAGAGAAAATAGACAAGTTCCTAATTACTTTGTAAGTAGAGTACTACAACGAGCGGAGCTAAACTATCCGGAGCTAGAAAAGCTCATATTAGCCCTCGTTCATGCTGCAAGAAGGCTTCAAAGATACTTCCAGGCTCACCCCATTAGGGTGCTACCTGACAAACCTATCAAGAAAATACTTGCAAGACCAAAGAAGCCGGGAAGAATAGCTAAGTGGGTAATAGAGCTGGGGGAACATGGTATTGAGTTCGAAGGACGTAACTCGGTCAAAGGCCTAATCCTGGCTGATTTTATTATAGAAACACCCTCCGTTGAGGAAGGCAAAGCGAATGCTGAAAAGCCACTGACTAAGGACAGAGCTCCTACTTTGAAGGCTGTTTGGAAGCTATATACAGACAGAGCCTCAAGCTCTAATGGCTCTGGAGCATGTTTAATTCTAGTAAGCTCATAAGGAAAGGAGTTCATGTATGCCTTACGATTCGAGTTTGAAACCACTAATAATGAGGCAGAATACGAGGCCCTACTAGCAGGTTTACGGATAGTAGCGGGCATGGAAACAAAGGACTTAGCTATATTTATGGATTCGCAACTCACGGCCAATCAAGTCAAAGGTCTCTTCGAAGCAAGACAACATATGATCAAGCAATACCTCGAGAAGATGAAGGAATTTTTAGAAAGATTCAACACTTATATGATTGAGCATGTACGTAGAAACCAAAACAAGAAAGCTAATGCATTAAGCAAATTAGATTTGATGACCTTCGCACATCTGATGAAATATTTATTGGTAGAAGTCTTATTAGAAAGATCTATTACCCAACTAGAAGTATCGGACATCATAGTAGAAAAAGGCGAAAATTAAATGATGCCAATTCGAGAATACCTCCTATTCGGGCTACTCCCAAAAGATACACATAAATCCAAGACGATCAGGGTAAAGGCTCCCTAGTACCGGGTAATAGATGGGAACCTATATTGAAAATTAGTCTTATCACCGTGTCTACGATGCGTAGGTCTGGTACAAGCCAGGAGCATCATTCAAGAAATGCATCAAGGCTCTTGCAGTATGCACACAGGGCCACGTTTGGTTGTCTCCAAGGTCACGAAATTAGGGACTACTGGCCTTCAATGCATAGAGATGAAGTAGTATAAATACAGAAGTGTGAGGCGTGTCAAATACACTCACAAGTATCAAGAATGCCAAAGCAATACATGACCTCGGTAACTTCTGCATGGCCTTTATCTCAATGGGGTATCGATATTGTGGGACCCCTGCCAATGGCTTCGGGAGGAATGAAGTTCTTAGTCATGGCAATCGACTACTTCAGAAGATGGGTAGAAGCAAAACCTCTGGTATCCATAACAGGGAGACATATGGAGAATTTTGTTGGGATCACATCATATGTAGATTCGGAGTCCCGGAAATCCTTATCTTCGATAACAGAAAGCAGTTTTCGGAGGGTACATTCCTAGTCTTTTGCCACAAATTAGGCATACACCAGTCTTTCACTTCCGTATACCACCCCAATCAAATGGGCAGGTGGAGGTCATGAACATGGAAATAGTCAAGGGCATGGAGAGAAGACTTAGAAGGAGCCACCAAGGCTAGGTAGATGAGTTACTACAAGTACTATGGGCACATAGAACATAACCTAAGTCTAGCAATGGAGAAAATCCATTTAGTCTTACCTACAACTCGAAGGCAGTAGTCCCCACAGAGATAAGCATGGAAACCAGACGGATAAAGGAATTCGAAGCAAGGCTAAATGACAAAAAACTTAAAGAAAAATTAGAACTCCTTAAAGAATGGAGGGAAATAGCTTCTATTCGAGAATCCCACTACAAGCAAAAACTCGAAAGGTACTACAACAAACGTGTCCGACCTTTAACCTTTAAGCCAGGACCATACATGCTCCGACTTAACAACGCGAGTAAGGCTGAGTTTCAAGGAAAAATATGAACAACATGGAAAGGACCATATGTAGTAAGAGACGCTTACGGAGACGGAGCTTACAAGCTGGAAACACTCTCTAGTTATCCTGTTGATCAAACATGGAATGGTTCGAACCTTCATAAGTTTTACATGTAAAGCTTACCCTTTATCTTAAAAGTCATTGTTTAGACTACCTTTTGTCAAGGGAAATTTACTAAGTGTAACAAAACAAGTGATCATATTCGAATTGATGTAAATCTTCCTACACGATTAAAGAAAGTAATGAATTCCCTTTAAATCTCTTGTGTCGTTATTTACAACAAAGATTTGAGTCACCAAGTCTCTGAAAGTTTCAACGTTGAAAGGATGAAATAAGGTCACACATAAGTCTCAAATTTAATATAACATCTGATAAAATTTAAGTTAACTTCCCTACGATCTTCTTTCGAAACCTTTCAGGAAAAACAGAGCGGGTTACAACCCTCTGTTATAGGCGAAGGATTGCTTGATAAAGTCTTGGTGACTAATTTACAAAGGAAAAGGTGACACTTGAGCCTTGAGTAGTAAAATAAAGGCAAAACATAATAAGTTACTGTATGACAAAAGGTGAGGGCATTACTTCCCCCAATCAAAACATAAGCACCAAGCTGCACAAATAACATTTGTTTAAAGACCATACATGGTCAACACAAGGAAAGCAAAAATTGTTCGTGGTCAAAGCCCAAAAGAAATATCTAGAAGGGTACACACCACCCTTGGGGCCACATTAACACCTATATGGCGACCTTCAAGATTCTTGATTAGTGGCTTTGGATGATAAAGGCTTAGACTTTGACATAAATTAAGAAGGAGCAAACTTCATGGTTGAGGAAGAAGGGCGAAGAGACTTGGGTATCTTAAATAGAAGCACTTCAATTAGAGCGTATGGGTCAAAGGTAGCTTCAATTAAGAAAGGATACATAACATTGGCCAGTTCATTGCCAGCTCGGTTGTCATCTTCCTTTAAAGAGGGTCGATAACTAGGCATTTTGGTCAAATCAAAAGGCTCCTTTAAGGAAGCAACCTCTTCGAAGGCTGAACACCTACCATGGATTATTGCAGCCTTCACTAGCTGAGCTATATACATGACCATCTCATCATTATGGGCTAGTTCCATGGCTATGTAAGAAATAACCTTTGATACAACGGCAACCCTATCATGTTTAAGACCATCCACCTGCGGCATAAGCTGTATTTCAGAACCCTTCAACCCTAGAATGCAGGGATGTAAGTGTCTGATCATAGTTAACCCACTTATTCTCTTCGAGTATGAGCATGCTATACTCATCATGAAGCTTCTTAATCTGACCTTGCAGAGTAGTTATCTCTTCTCGGAGGTCTAAAACAAGAGGTTTCTTCTCAAGATCCTCTAATGTATCATTGCACTTAGCTTCCAACTTGGCATATTCCATGTCCTTCAACTTTTCCCTCTTATGGATTGCATTACACTCTACCCATACCTTCGTGAGGGTTGACATTAACTCACGAGATCTCTAGTTTAGAGTATTATCAAGAACAACTTGCTTCATATAAGCCTTATCTGGTAATCGTAGAGCTTCTCAAGACTCATCTCCTTAAGATAAGCTTTCCAAGACAAATGGGTGACATGTGAAACCACCCAATGACAATCCTTGGATTCCTTCGACTCCTTAGCCTTTGGGAAATCTGTATGTAAGACAAGGTGAATAATTCTATGATCTGATAGAATAGGTCCCGCATAAGAAAGAAAACTTTACCATGCATATCAGAATTGCTGTCATAGATATCCAAAGGCTGCGATGGTTTACCGGTTGTCTTGCTGCTTCCTGTCGGAGGCTTTTGCGTCTTTTGACAGGTAGCCCTAGTCGAAGGGACAATACCAAATTACTTCCTCTTGATGTCTTAGAAGGAATGTTAACCTTCTGGTCCTTCATCCTCCCAGCAATGGAGTCAGAATGACGTCATTTTCCTTTGATGAAGAATCCTCTGAATCAACCATATTCTTAGCAAATTGAGATGGGTCAGTAATGTTAAGAGGCTCCACAAAAGTTGTTAGAGTCTCGGTAATGATGGAGATAGAGGGAGAGCCGGCTCCCGTATCATCAACAGGATCCTTTAGCAAGAAGTTGAATTCACCATAAATCTTATCGGTCATAAAATTCCTAAAGGCCATCTCTACAAAACAGGGCAACGAAAGGTACATTATTAGCAGAAAGGCGTAGATATTATATAAAATAGGAAAGATGAGTACCCTTTACGCGGTAATAGATTATAACAACCCATAATTTTACAATATTTCATCAATGTAATATCTACTTATTATATAATATATCACTTTTTCACGGGGAAAGTTTTTCTTTAATCTCTTATTATGCAACGTAACTTGGATAACTAAAGTTAACGAGCTCATACAACCTACCTATGACAATCCTATCTTCATGTATAACAAGCAAACATCATAACATGTCAAGTCAACAATCTAATATCCATTTTATCATATACGTTATTCATTTAACAAAGTTTTTACGATGATAATACCAAATAAGCTTAAACCGTTAACATTTATGGCTAAACCCTAATTTTGGGTAATGTAAACATTTAAGATGAATGTACAAGTGATCAAAGCTCATGTACAAGTAATATAACATCTCATTTGAATATACTTTCCCTCCAAAATAAGGTACAAGTCCTTTAAAGCATAATGTACAAGTCATTAATGCATGATATTCAAAATAGCCGTTTTACCCCCGTTTTCTTAAGAAACTTGTACAAACTAATAAAGTGCAAGGTACAAGCAAGTCATGAACTTCATTTATATTCTATATTCATTTTCATTTCATAAGATTTCATGAAATGAAACTTAGAAACCCTAACCCGAGCTAAATACTAAACAATGACCTGTTTCCTGGTTTTTATCCATTGTAAACCTAAACCATTACTCAAATAAGTTGTAAATACATAATTTGCAACTTTACAAATCACATTCCATCATCATTTCACCATTTTTAACAACAATGTAAAAGAATTAAACCTAGAAAACCCTAAACGAACCCTAATTTCAAACCATGACTTGTTTACCTATTTTCACCCATTTTAAACCCGAACCACCTATCAATTCTTGTTAGTAACTCTTAGAACAAGTCTTATAAACCTTAATCTATCATTACAAGTCAAATGTACACAAAATCTAAGCATAAAAACTCAAAATGTGCCCTAACCCACTTCAAATAAACCCGCACCTAGTTTCCCTCCAAATGACCCATTTTAAACTTTAACCATGCAATCCAAGCACCTTAATGATGCTCCTAATTCCTTCCTAAGCTGCTTACAAGCATCTCCTTTGAGTCCTTGGTCACAAAATTGGCCACATCTCTCTCTTTTCCTCCACTTTAGCCGCGGCACCACAAGGATGATCCAAATCATTCTTTTTGATTTCTAGCTTACATACTCACTACCTAGCCTCTCCAACTCAGTACCTAGCTCCTCCATATCACCCCCCACCTATCCTAAACTTGGTCATTAAGTTTCTTGTGCTCCAAGGTGAATTTCGACTATAAATAGGGACAAACACCCTTCATTCTAACTCATCCCCCACATCTTCTTCTATAACCCATAATAGCAACATATCTCTGCTCAAGAAGCTCCTAATAAGTCCCAAGAATAATAATCAAGAGATGGATTGAAGCCTTGAATCCCCGAAGAAGAAAAACCTAGGCGTACGAAGCGTTTCTACCCATTTCGACCCGTTTTCCTCCATTGTTGATCTTCAAAGCTCAAATCCAGGTTCTATGATCTTCATACCTGCTCCTACACTCTTATAATGTTCATATGATCCTAAATATACTCTTGTTAAAGTTTTAAAACTCAAAAACCATGCGTTTTCTCTTTTTGATCCAAACCGTGCACCCGAAACCCTAATTTTGTGTTTTTCTTAAATCAAATCGTTATAATGGTTAAATGTTGTTATAATCTATTCTATTAAGTTAAACTAATGTTATTATAACCACTTTATCAAGTCTTGAAGGAATTTGAATTAAAAACCTACGCGTTTTTGTTTTAAAACCCTAATTCGACCCGTTTTGATTTCTAGCTTAACGAATCATTATTTTAAACTTTCGTTACATTAAAACCTCTTATTTTAGCTTATATTAATAAGCTATCACCTGCAAATATCATTTGGAATCTTAAAATAAGCTTGCATGGCGTTTTAGACTTGTTTTGCAAAAGTATTCCATGCAAGGGGTATATATCGTAACTTTCTGAAACTTATAACTAAAAGGGCTGAACATGTCATTTTATCAAAGTTATAACTATAGGGGTCTATTATGTCACTTTCCAAAGTACAAGGTTTACTTTGTACATCTTTTAAACTTGAAGGACCAAACTAGTAAAAGTGCAAACTCCGAGGGTATATTTTCCACTTTTCAAACTCAAGGGTCTAAAATGTAACATTTTGAAAAAGTATAAAAATGTATTCAAAACATTACCTGACATAACTTTAATTAACGCTTGTCGTGCTTAACATTTCTAGATATTGAATAAAATGCTTAAAACCGATCATCCAGAAGCTATATCGTACCACAATACTAGGGAGCTTCATATTAAGAGGTTTCATTTTGGTATTACGTTCTGACTGAGTTGTTGGGTTTACGATTTAAAGTGCCCTAGCTCCTCAAACGTTTACTGAATGACTTCTGAATTATGATGGCCCGAACGGTGATACAATAATTCCAAACTCTCTAATCAAACTCATAACTCTTAAAACCAAAGTTCTAAAGTACAATCTTCCTAAGACTTGACATATTTACTCAGGTTACGCGACGTGGCTGTTTACTATCATTTTCCTATATCAACCTTCCCTGTTAAGATTGTGATAAGGTCGTCAGCTTTCATTCTGAAATATTTATTGCATCTACCTATCAGGTGAAGTTCATAACCTCGCCTTTACTTATTTACATGTTTTATAAACCCGCGAGGGGGATACATGCTTGCTACAAACTCTTTTACATACTCATTTATCTTATAACAATGTGATTACTTTTCAAAGACTTAGTGAGATTCATAACCTCGCCTTTACTTATTTACATGTTTTATAAACCCGCGAGGGGGATACATGCTCAATTGTTTTTAATATACACAAGTACGTAAAACTAATATTGTAAAGTTCATATCCTCTCTTTTACTTATTTACATGCTTTATAAACCAGCGAGGGGGATACATGCTCAATTGTTTTTAATATACACAAGTACTTAAAACCGATATTGTGAAGTTCATAACCTCGCCTTTACTTATTTACATGTTTTATAAACCCGCGAGGGGGATACATGCTTATTTACAAACTCTTTTGCATACTCGTTTATCTTATAACAATGTGATTACTTTTCAAAGACTTAATGAGTTCATAACATCACATACTTTATAAACCCGTAATACCTGCTATAAATCATGAATGCAAGTGTTTTCTAAACCATATGCTATCCTGATATATTATTGCCTAAGTACATGGAAGTATCTCTTTGGGTAATATCTCCCAATATCTCTTTAATATCTCTTTATGTGATTCATGAGTTTAGGGTGATAATACTGTTCTCCATGATAATACTGTTCTCCATGATAATTATCTCTGCAATACCAATAAATCTAGAAAACCTTAATTGAACCCTAATTAGAACGATTGACCCGTTTACTCATTTTCACCCATTTTTAAACCAAACTACCTATCAAGTCTTGTTAATAATCCTTAATACAAACCTTGTGATCATTAATCCATGCTTATAACACAAATGTACACGAGATTTGAACCAAAAACCCTAACCCGAGCAAGTTTGAACCCTATACTCATTTTTACCCATTTTAAAGTTCCATATTGCAAACAAGCACCTCAATGACTAAGCACTTTCATCCCTAAGCATCTTACAAGCATCTCAAGTATATATCTTAGCCACCAAGTTGGCCACATGGCCTTTATTTTTCTCTTTTCAAGCCGTGGCACACAAACACCATTTATAAGCCTTCCAACACATCAAATCTAATTTATAGCCTTAAAAACAATGTACAAGAAATAAATCTAGAAAACCTTAATTGAACCCTAATTAGAACGATTGACCCGTTTACTCATTTTCATCCATTTTTAACCCAAACCACCTATCAAGTCTTGTTAATAATCCTTAATACAAACCTTGTGATCATTAATCCATGCTTATAACATAAATGTACACGAGATTTGAACCAAAAACCCTAACCCGAGCAAGTTTGAACCCTATACTTATTTTCCCTCATTTTTACCCATTTTAAAGTTCCATATTGCAAACAAGCACCTCAATGACTAAGCACTTTCATCCCTAAGCATCTTACAAGGATCTCAAGTATATATCTTAGCCACCAAGTTGGCCACATGGCCTCTCTTTTTAAGCCGTGGCACACAAACACCCCTTATAAGCCTTCCAACACCTCCATGCTACTTTATAGCCTTGATAACTCATACTATAGCCTCTCATCATCATCCTATAGCTTTTCCACATGTCCAAGAATCAAGCATAAGCATCCCTTGGCCTCCAAGACTTCATTCGTGTATAAATAGGGGTATAAACCCCTCATTCTA
>BQNB010147748.1:0-14373 GCA_026074375.1 Tanacetum coccineum
AAGATGATGCATAAGAAGTCTCAGATGAGTTTTATGGGTGAGCCCACATTCTTCCTAGGACTGCAAGTAAAGCAGAAGGAAGATGGGATTTTTATAAGCCAAGACAAGTATGTGACTGAGATTTTGAAGAAATTTGGCTTTAGTGATGTCAAAACAGCAAGCACACCCATGGAAACCCATAAGCCTTTGCTCAAAGATGCAGATGGTGAAGATGTAGATGAACACATGTATAGATCAATGATTGGCTCATTGATGTATCTTACTTCTTCAAGACCAGATATAATGTTTGTTGTATGTGTATGTGCCAGATTCCAAGTTAACCCTAAAGTGTCACATCTTCATGCTGTGAAAAGAATTTTTAGATATCTTAAAGGTCAACCTAAATTGGGCCTTTGGTATCCTAAGGATTCACCTTTTGATTTGGTGGCATATACTGACAGTGACTATGCAGGAGCAAGCTTAGATAGGAAGTCCACAACAGGAGGTTGTCAATTCCTTGGGTGTAGATTGATTTCATGGCAGTGCAAGAAGCAGACTGTGGTTGCTAATTCCACAACAGAGGCTGAATATGTAGCTGCTTCAAGTTGTTGTGGCCAAGTGCTTTGGATTCAAAATCAATTGCTTGATTATGGGTATAACTTTATGCATACAAAGATCTATATTGATAATGAGAGTACTATATGCATAGTTAAGAACCCTGTTTTTCATTCAAAAACAAAGCACATTGAGATTAGACATCACTTTATCAGAGATTCCAATGAAAAGAAGCTAATTCAAATGATCAAGATTCATACTGACAAGAATGTTGCAGATTTGCTTACAAAAGCATTTGATGTAAGTAGATTTCAATATTTGATTGCTAGTATTAGAATGCTCAATCTTTAAAGTCTTGATTATGAAAATGGTGAGGTAAACAGAATTGAGAGAGTTGGTGAGAATAAAAACAGAAAGAGAGATGTGTAATAAAAACAGATAAAGTGATTTAGTGAGAAAAAGAATTGAGAGAATTTGTGAGTTGAAAAACAGAAAGAGATATGTGTAATAAAAACAGATAGAGTGATTTGGTGAGAAAACGAATTGAGAGAAGTGGTGAGTTGAAAAACAGAAAGAGAGTTGTTTAAAAACAGAAAGAGAGAATTATGAGTAAAATAATTGAGAGAAATCAAAAACAGACAGAGAGATTTTGTGAGCTAAAATATTAATTTGATGATGGAAAAGTTGATTATAATAGAATTGGAGTTAATGCTGGTGATTCAAAGTTAATGCTGCTAGGCATAACTTACAACTGCTGGTGAACGTTAATGTTGTTGAGGGTAGTTTCATAAATACTTCGATTAAGGGTTTCATTTACTTATTTAATCGATTTCATTCAATAATATACTCTCTAATCACAAACCCTAACTCAATTTTATCATTCATCATCAAAACCCAACACAATGACGACCCTACAGATTGCTGATACTCACAATTTAGTCGCGTTTTTGGCTAAACCCGCTGAAAGTGAGGGGTTTGAACAAATTGTTGATTTTCTGAATGCACACACCATAAAGTATGCTTTAACCGTTAATCCCACTATATATACTTCGTGTATTGAACAATTTTGGGCTACTGTCAAGGTGAAAACGGTCAATGGGGAACAGCAGTTACAAGCCCTAGTGGATGGGAAGAAGATAGTTGTTATTGAAGCATCTGTTAGAAGAGACCTTCAATTGGATGATGAGGAAGGTACGGATTGCTTGCCTAATGCTACCATTTTTGAAGAACTTACAAGAATGGGGTATGCAAAACTTCCACAGAAGCTAACTTTCTATAAGGCATTCTTCTTCCCTTAATGGAAATTTCTTATTCATATTATTTTGCAATGCCTAAGTGCTAATACTACTGCATGGAATGAATTAAGTAGCACTATAGCTTCTGCAATTATCTGTTTAGCCACAAACCAAAAGTTTAACTTTTCCAAGTATATTTTTGAAAGCATGGTGAAGAACTTGGATAATGCTGGTAAATTCTTGATGTATCCAAGGTTTATACAAGTCTTTTTGGTTAATCAACTGGAAGGGAATGATAACTCACAACAGAGTTTATATTGCACCATCTCACATAAAGAAGGTTTTTGCTAATATGAAGAGGCAAGGAAAGGACTTTTCTGGTAGAGTAACACCCTTATTCTCAACTATGATGGTGCAAGTTTAACAGGAATAGGGTGAAGGTTTGGACATGCCAACTGATCCCCATCATACACCCATCATTATTCCACCATCAACATCACAACCTCAAAGGAAACATAGGATTAGGAAACTCAAGAGAAAGGATACTGAGATTCCTCAGTCTAGTCTTCCTGTGAAGAATGTAGCACATAAGGCTGTCTATGAGGAGAGGGATGACAGTTTAGAAACGACTACCACTACTGGTGCTGGCTTAGATGCAGAGCAGGATAGAGGTAACATCTCTAAGACCTAATCCAAGGCAACACTTAATGAACCAAGTTCCATTAGAACTAGTTCAGGTGGTGGTCCCATGCGCCAAGACACCATAGGGGATACCATTACTCAGACTAGGTCTGAGAATGTATCTAAATTTTCCAATGATCCACTGCTCGCAGGAGTTAACACACCTTGAAGTGGCGAGGATAGTCTGCAACTAAAGGAATTGATGGAATTTTGTACCAAATTGCAACAAAGAGTTCTTGACCTGGAAAACACAAAGACTGCTCAAGCACATGAGATTACAAGTCTGAAAAAGAGAGTCAAGAAGCTAGAGAGGAAGAAAAAGTCAAGAACTCATGGTCTTAAAAGGTTATACAAGGTTGGTCTGTCTGCTAGAATTGATTTCTCAGATGATGAAGCTAGTTTGGGTGATCAAGAGGATGCATCCAAACAGGAGAGGAAAATTCATGATATTGATGCTGATGAAGACATCACCCTGGAGAATATTCATGATGCTGATATGTTTGGAGTGCATGATCTTGATGGTGATGAGGTGTTTGTAGAAACTGAAGAGCCTGTGGTTAATGCTGCTACAACTACAAGTACAATTCCAGTTAGTGCTGCCAAAGATTTATCTGATGTTGACATGACTTTAGCTCAAGCACTGGCAGAATTAAAGAGTACTAAACCTAAGGCTATTACAACTGATGTTACAACAACTACAACTGCTATTATAAGACCCAAGGCTAAAGGGCTTGTTATTCAAGAGCAGGAGCAAGCATATACACCAATAACTTCTTCAAAGGACAAGGGTAAAGGAATCATGGTTGAAGAACCTTTAAAGATGAAGAAGAAAGATCAAGTCCTCTTTGATGAACAAGAAGCTATAAGGCTTCAATCTCAATTTGATGAAGAAGAGAGGATTGCAAGAAAAAAAGAAGAAGCCAATGTTGCCTTAATTGCACAATGGAATGATATTCAGGATAAGGTTGAGACTGACTATGAATTAGCTCAAAGGCTAAAAGCAGAGGAACAAGAAGAGTTGACAATTGAAGAAAAGCCTAAACTGTTTCAATAACTCTTAGAGAAAAAGGAGGAAGCACTTTGCAGGTAAGAAGGTAGAAGAAAGGAGAAATAGACCACCCACAAAAGCGCAACAAAGGAGTATAATGTGTACCTATCTGAAAAATATGGCAGGATGGAAGCCCAAAGACTTGAAGACTAAGTCCTTTACCAATGTTCAAGAGTTATTTGATAAAGCAATGAAAAGGGTAAACACATTTGTTAATATCGATACAGAATTGTTGGGAGGTAGTGAAGTAAGAGAAGAAGGCAATGAGACAAGAGAAGAAAGCAGTCCTAAAAGAGCAGGCGATGAGCTAGAACAAGAGCCTTTAAAGAAACAAAAGGTGGATGATGATAAAGAAACCGAAGAGCTTAAGCAATGTATGGAAATCGTTTCAGATGATGGAGATGATGTAACTATTGAAGCTACACCTTTATCTACCAAATCTCCAACCATTGTTGACTACAAGATCTACAAAGAAGGGAAGAAAAGCTATTTCCAAATTATCAGAGCAGATGGTAATTCTCAGATGTATTTAACTTTTGGAAAGATGCTTAAAAACTTTGACAGAGAAGATTTGAAAGTTCTTTGGAGTATAGTCAAAGCAAGATTTAAGAAGACAGAGCCAGTGAATTACATGGATATTTTCTTACATCTTAATTTGAAGACCATGTTTGAACATCATCTTGAAGATAGTGTATGGAAGAATCAACAAGGGTTAGTTAAAGTGCTGAATTAGAAGCTTTATGATTCTTGTGGAGTTCATTGTGTGACAATGCAGAACATACTTTATTATCTGTTGGTTGAGAAGATGTATCCACTTACAAAGCACATACTACATTAGATGTTCAATGATGTAAATCTCCAAGTTGATTATGAGTGTGAAATGGCGTTTGAGCTTCTTAGATTGGTCAAGAAATAGCTTAAGGAAGGCTATGTACCTCAATGAAGTATTTGGAAGCATCCTCCTGGTGATTGATGAAGCTTTTAATGAAGAAACTTGATGATTTTGAAGATAAATATCAAGTTTAGGGGAGGATTGTTGAGATTAAAAGCCTTCTTGAAGTTACTGTTGTTAAGGTATTAGTTATAGCTGCTAAGCATAAATTAATGCTGTTAGTAATCTTAATAAAAAATATGCTAAGTAGTTAGTACTGCTAGTTACTACTGCTAATAAAAGTTACTACTGCTAGTGTATATTAATACTGCTAGTTACTACTGCTAGTATGTTAGTACTGCTAGAGTAAAGTTAGTAGTGCTAGTGTAACTTAGTACTACTGGTGAAGATTGAAGAAAACTTTCTAAGTAGTTAATGCTGCTTGTGCACAATTAGTGCTGCTGGTACAAAAGTTACTACTGTTGGTGTTGAAAGTTAATGCTGCTGGTATAAAAGTTACAACTGCTGAAAGATTACAACTGCTGAAAGGATAAAGACTGCTCAGAGAAAAGATAAAGATTGCTTATGGGATATGTATGAGATATTTTTGTAAAAGATATATATAAGTTATTTGTTTAGAAGATCATGATAACTTAGGAAAAGATTGTAATCCTATTAGGACTCCTTGGTGTATAAAAGGAGGTCCTAGGGTATAGAGTTCTATGTATCAAAGTATCAAATCAAGTCATTCATAGAATCGTCATAGCTTCAAGGTTTTGTAACCCTAATACTAGGAGAGTATTCGTATTATTTGTAATAGGGTGAAGTCTAAAAATACGCAATAAACTTTATCAAAAAGCACGAAATACGTAACAAACTAAATATATTACTAGAATTGCCAAATTACTTTCAAATTTTGAACGATATACGTAATATGACCTGATGTTGACCAAAATTTAACCTGTTTGACCGGTTCCATTAACAAAAATTACAGAAATGGTCCCTGTGATTCGCGTTGGACTTTCACTGTTAGTCCCTTAACTTTTTTTTCACTTAATTTTTTTTTCACTTAATTTAAAAAAAAATTCACTTAATTTTTAAAATACTTTTTTTTTCATTTATTCATACATTATATTTTTTACACTTATTATACTTTTTTACCACTTATTCATACACTAATTTTTTTTACACTTATTACACTTTTTTTTAGAATTTTTTTTAAAATTGCGTTAAACTTTTTCACAACTAACACCCTCATGTGGCTTAAATTTTGACTATTAAACACCCCTCATGTGACTTAAATTTTTTAAAAAGATTTTTTTAAACGTTGTGTTAGACTTTTTTTCACATGAGGGGTGTTTAAGAGTTAAAATTTAGAAAAAAATATTTTTAAGAAATATAAGTCATATTTAATAGTCAAAATTTAAGTCACATGAGGGTGCTAGTTGTGAAAAAGATTAACGCAATATTTAAATAAATAGTGTATGAATAAATGAAAAAAAAGTATTTTAAAAATTAAGTGAATTATTTTAAAAAAAAAATTCCAAAAAAAAAGGTGTAATAAGTGTAAAAAAATTTAGTGTATGAATAAGTGGAAAAAAAATATAATAAGTGTAAAAAAAGTAGTGTATGAGTAAATGAAAAAAAAATATTTTAAAAATTAAGTGAAATTTTTTTTTTAAGTGAAAAAAAGTTAAGGGACTAACAGTGAAAGTCCAACGTGAATCACAGGGACCATTTCTGTAATTTTTGTTAATGGAACCGGTCAAACAGGTTAAATTTTGGTCAACATCCGGTCATATTACGTATATCGTTCAAAATTTGAAAGTAATTTGGCAATTCTAGTAATATATTTAGTTTGTTACGTATTTCGTGCTTTTTGATAAAGTTTATTGCGTATTTTTAGACTTCATCATTTGTAATAATATTGGAGCTTTTATTGTTGAATTATATTGTTTTGTGTTACTGTTTCATTGAAGAATTCTTTTTATATTAAAGATTAGATTTCGCATAATCTTTAGTATTATCAAACAAAGTTTCTATCATAGTTGTGTTGGATTTATCTTGCATAACTAAACCTTACACAAGCTAAGGAATTCAAGATCCATTGAAGTGGGATCAACAATGACTTAATTGATTCCCTGTCTCATGAAGTAAACTTACCAAACTTCCAGAAAAGATTATTCTTGACATCTTGTTTGTTAAGTGACTCACCCTGCTGCAACCTTTCAATGGCTATCCACATCTCCTTAGCAGTAGTACATGCATCAAATGTGGAATAAATATTATCTCCAAATCCACTTAATATCATATGAATTGCTTCAGCTTCCACATCAAAGTAAACATGTTTTTTAGGGGTCGTGTTCTTGTATATTTCAATAATAGTGTGTTCAGGTCCTGCTTTTTCTGTTGCTATTGCTGGTTTAGCTGGAACGGTGATTTCAGTCATTACATAAGGACCATCAAATATGCATTGCCTTAGTTCTTTCTTGTTAGGCTTAGTATCAACATATCTCAAGAAATGTGACTGCCACTAAGCATATCTCCCCGTTACAAGCATTGGCTGACATTCTCTGAAACCAGCTGCCATGATGTCGTTGTGCATCTGACTGTTGCTTGTTGTTGTAGTTGGAGTTGTCATGATGAATAATTGATGTGTTATGAAGTGAAAATGATTTTAGGATCTTAAGTAGGTAAAGTGATTGTTGTTGTTGAAATCGTTGTTGTAATTGAAGTTTTTGATGTTTGTTTTGAGTTCACAAAAAAATATGATCAAATTGTCTGATGAATAAGAGTCAAATCTCCTGTTATGTTAGCTCAAATTGCCTGAAAAAGTGACTCAAATCGTTGGAAAGTATGACTCAAATCGCTGGAAAATATGACTCAAATCGCTGGAAACCTTAGCTAAAATCGCTGGAACATTAAACTCAAATCGCTGGAATGTATGTCTCAAATTGCTGGAAATCTTAGCTCAAATCGCTGGAACTTTAAACTCAAATCACTGGAATTTATGACTAAAATCGTTGGAAATTTTAGCTCAAATCGCTGGAATTTTGAGATCAAATCTCTAGAAAAGTGAGGTTAAATCGCTGGACCAAAAGGATCAAATCGCTGGATCAAGGGATCAAATCGCTGGAAAATCCTGCCAAATCACTGGAAGACAAAAAAAAGGCATACGAGTGAGGTTGTGAAACTCCACTAAGTATTACAACTCCCTAGGCAGTGTACCTAACCGTTGTAGTATAGTATATGCAAGACACGGGGGGTTGTTATCGTTCTCTAGGGGAATAACGTGTGAAGGTCTGAACTAAACATAACTAAGATCTAAAGGTTGAAAGAAGAATATTTTTGTATTTTTATATTTTATGAAAGCAATTTAAATCTCGGGTTTGAAGGGGGTTTGTTTTAAACTAATTATCTAATAATTAAACTAATCTAATGTGGAGAATTCGTATGATAAAAGAGAAGTGTTTACTTAATCATGCATGATCCTTAGTATGCTTCTCCTAACTCTATTGCCTTGTCACACTTGAGATGTATGTGTAAGTATTTCCGAGAAGCATGACGAATTACACGAAAACGCCGTCTACGTGATACCTTGCTAGGGAAACGCACAAGTAAGGTAGTATGAAGACTGTTACAAGGCCCCTAGGGAGATAGACGCGCATTAAAATACTTAAAGGGGATCATCCATAGATGGGTAAGGTAGTATGAAGACTATTACCGATGGAATCCTTTCTACACAATCATGCCGCTCTAGATCTTCGATACACTTAAGTAACTAGGGTTCTAGAGTCTAAACATGCACACACATCAATCAAGAAGCAATATTATTAGGATCTACATACCAATTCACATGCAATCATAAGCAAACACTAATGAGATCTAGCCTATCATGTTAAAGATAAGCAAAGCACAATAACCAATCAAACAATAAGACATATTAAAAGATTAAAGGATAAAAGAACTTTACTATATTGAAACAAGCGATTAGGGAAGGTACAAAAGGGTTGGGAAACCCCAAAATACTCCCAAAGTCAGCTACAAATTGTTCTCTACCAAACCTCACTCCTAATATGCTATATAAAACCCTAAATTCGAGTTTGTATTAATAAGAAAAGGAACCGCGACGGCGTCGCAAGTAATCCTGATGCCGTCGCGCCGAGAATCTTTTAGGGTTTCTTTATGACGGCTACAGTCCAGACGTCGTCACAAATTCTTCTGACATGGTCGCTTGATCATCTAGATGGCGTCGCAAGTAATCCTAACGCCGTCTCCATCTTCTGTAAGTAATTCTTCAAGCCTTCGTGTGTAAAGTTGCACTCTTGTCCCGTTTCTTCCAAAATAAAGCTCAAGTCACGTGTATTTCCTCCAAATGTCTTCCAAGTGCTAAAAATGCTAAAAGAAACGATTAAGCACATATTTTAAGCATTTATGCATGATTATAAGGGTTAAATGACCCCAAAAAAGTGTATAAAATTACACCTCATCAAAATTCATGGTCATTTCAAAGGGGGGAGAGGCTTAAGGCAGGGTGATCCTATATCTCCTTATCTTTTCACTTTAGTGATGGAAGTCTTCCCTCTGATCATGAATCATAAAATTCAGCAAGCCCATAACTTCAAATATCATGCTGGTTGTAAATACATTAAGCTCACTCATCTATGTTTGCAGATGACATTCTGGTTATGTGTTATGGCAATGCTAATTCTGTTATTGTTATTAAGGAAACTTTGGAGTTGTTTAGTAAGATCTCGGGTCTTAAGCCTAACATGAATAAGAGTACTATCTTCTTCAGCAACATGGATATGGGTGAGAAATGCATAATTCTTGATATATTGCCTTTCTATGTTGGTACTTTTCCTACTAGATACCTTGGAGTTACTCTCATCACTAAAAGACTATGTAAAACTGAACGCAAACAATTGGTTGATAAAGTGAAGAAAAGAATAGGGGATTGGAAGAATAAGTTTTTATCCTATGCTGGGAGAGTTCAGCTTATAGCATATGTGCTTAGTTCTATGCATATATATTGGGCATATATTTTCCTACTCCTAAAGTCTAATGTCAAAGATATTGAAAGAGTCCTTAAAGGTTTTCTATGAAATCAAGGAGATATGGCTGGGGGTAAAGCTAAAATTGCATGGAATACAATTTGTATGCCTAAGATGCATGGCGGCTTAGGATTTAAAGATTTAGGTGCTTGGAATGAAGTGCTCTTAACCAAACATATCTGGAACATTGCTGCTAATAAAGAAACTTTATGGGTACAATGGATTCATATGGTAAAATAAAAGGAAAGGAGTGTTTGGGAAATTAATGTTGATACCAATGACAGCTGGATATGGAAGGCTTTGCTCAATCTCAGAGGTAACGCTAGAAGGCACATTGAACACAAGGTTGGGAATGGAGAAAACACATCTGTTTGGTATGATAAATGGTGTGATATTGGCCCATTATGTTAGATAATTACTAATAGAGACATCTGTGATGCAAGATTTGACCTGAAAGCCATTATTGCTGATATGATCACTAATGGACAATGGATATGGAATGATGAATGGCAGAATAAATTCCCTAACATTTGTTCTGTTAATGTCCATAATCTTACTAATGAAAAGGATACAGTTGTTTGGAAAAGTAAAAATGGAAGCATTAAGAAGTTTTCTGTCGAACAAGTCTGGGAGGACTACAATGAAAATACTCCTAATGTAAACTGGGGGAAATTGGTATGGTTTACTCAATGTATCCCTGGTCATATGTTTGTGGTTTGGATGGCTATCCATGGAAGATTGATGATACAAGATAGATTGTTGATGTGGAACAAGGACAACAACATGTTATGCTCTTTATGCAAGTCTTGTATGGATTCTCACAATCATCTCTTCTTTCAATGTCCTTATTCTGTTAGAATTTAGAAGTTCTTGAAGAACATTAAGGGTGCTGATATTCCTAATGATTGGCTAAATATCATTGATATGATGGCTAACAAATTTCAAAATAAAAGTATCAAAAGTGTTCTTAGCAAGATTGTCCTTGGTGCAGTTGTATGGCAAGAAAGAAATAAGAGACAATTTACAAATGAAAAGAGAACTGTAGAAGATCTTAGTGGAATCATTTTGAATATCGTGAGACTCAAATTAAGCAGCATCAAAGTTATCAAGACCGTTTTTGTGGAGTCTGTGGAAAAGGACTAGGGAATCAAGCTTAAAAATGTGAAGAATGCCAAAGTACATTCTACATAAAGGAGTGTTTGGGTTAAGGCAGTCTACATGTTCTATTTTCCTAATTGAGTATCAGAAGAATTCAGATGGCTAGTATCTTGATGGTTCTTTGAGCCTTTAAAGGTATTTTACTTGTCTTTGAATGGCCTTGTGTAGAATTAAGATAGGTAATCATGCTTTAAAAGTTTTTTTAGAACTGTCATAAGGCAGTTTCCTGTGGTTGTTTAAGATTCTTGATACTATGTTCACACTGAACATTAGCTGATCATTGAGGAAGATCGCTATCTTGGCTTAGTATTGATAACCAGTTTTGGTGTATTGGCATAATTGAGATCAAAATACAATGAATGGCCTTATATCTTGGGTTGTAGGCTAATGGTCTTTTTGATTCTTCTAGATGGCCTTGGGAGGATCTAGTTGAATTAAATTGTCATAAAATATTTTTTGTAACCGATAGTCAAAAGTGCAAGGTAGCTCTGTAGAAAACGCACAAAGAAGCGGAGGAGCGGGTAAGCGCGAAGCGTTTTAAAAACCTTCTTCTTTCGGGTCGAAGTTTGCAGGATCGACCCTCCTTATACCTCTCTTATAGTTTGGTTACTAAAGGTGAGCCGATTTGACAATTAACACGCGGTTATTTTCAATATTAAAATAAAAGAAAATAAAAATAGAAGTATAAAATATTTTTGTATTTTTATATAAAATAAAAAGAAAACTTTCACGGAGAAAGGATCTTCAAGGCTCGAACACGAACAATCCCGTAAAAATCGCTACACCACTCTCCCGCAGCGGCGCCATTTTGATATTCGTTTTTATACGTATCAAACAAATAACCCTCAAATGTATAATATATATAAAATACATATACGTAAGCTAAGTTTTATACAAATTATTCTTAGGAAAGAATAATAAGTAATCAACACGGGTATCGTTCTCCTCGGTGAGAGGTGAATGGAAATTCACGTTCATGTCGCGAATCGAGCTTGATTATCATTAAAGTTTTGGATTGATTTCTAAATCTAATAACGCAAAAGGAAAGAAATTAAAGGCATGCTAAACTAGAAATTAAAGCAATTTTAAAAACCTAACGACATTTAAACACTTAACGATTAATTAACGATTAACGGACTAACGGATAAACAAAAAATTATCAAAATAAACTCTAAAAACTTAAAATGCAAATTTCTTAAACTTAAATGCTTTAAACTAATTTTTAAAAGACAGAAAATATTTTTTTGAATTTTAAAACTATTTTTTTTAACTAAATAATACTAAAAATGAATTTAAAGTTATAAAACTTAATCTTAAAATTTTAAGAAAATTTATAAAACTACTTTAAGCTAAAAGTGATGATTACAAAGAAAAAGGAACGAATAAGCTAAAAGTAATAAGTTGTTAAAAATCAATTAAGCTAAATAAGCCAAAACTGAACATGTGTATAAGAATTAAATGAAGCAAGCTATGAATGAAAAAGACCTCAGGGCGCGTTGGTAAGGTGTGGTGTGTGTGAAGGAGAGGTCACAATTTCGAGTCCTGTGACCTTTCTTTTTGCATATTATTTTTACTTTTCATTTTATTTAAAAAAACTAAACTATAAGCTAAACTAACCAACTTTAATAAACGGACTTTTCTAAAACTTATGATTAAGCCAGAAATAAGCTATCTTAAACTGACAGAATGCTAAAAAGCTTACTTGACTATTTAACTAAAACTTGATTAGCTTTTTGGACTTAATAAGCAAAAGAAAACTACATAAGCTAAAAACAGATGAAAACCTAAACTTAAAAAGTATGGCAGACTACACTTAGGTTTTTAGCTTTTTGAGATTAATGACAGATTTAAAACTTAATTCTAAGACTCAAAAAAGCTAAAAGCTAAAAACTAAAACATATGGAACTTATCATACACTAAGCTAAATCCAACAAAATTAATCCAGAATTAAGCTATAAATCTACCTCAAATGAGCTGCATAAACAGCCCCTAAAAACCTTCAAATTGCATAACTGACTTTGAACACAAGATCTAAAAGGGCATTATAACTTCAAAACAGATAAACATTTGATGCAATAGAAGCTCATATAAAGCACAAAAACTACTCCTGAATTATGCTTATAATAAATCTAACCATTAAGCAGTTTAGAACAACTCAAATACTAGCAGACTTTGAGATTTTGACAAAACAACTTCTGAACTTAACATACCTTACTCTAAGCTTATCTAAACTATCCTAAAGACATAATTTGAGCTTATTAAAACTGACTTGATACCCAAAAGCTACACAAGAAATCTTAACTAAGTTAAAACTGCTTATGCCAAACACCCCTTTAAAACTTGACTTTTCATTTTAAAGCTAATTCAGATCAAATAAAGCTCTAATTTGCTAAAACAGATGAAGAACTATGATAACTAATGACATTTAAGCAAAAACTAAAGAACAATAAGCACTTATCCATAAGCTACACTAATAAGCTAATATGACTAAAAACTAAGCAGTTTTACCTAAAACTAAGATAATGTTAACTCTAATGATTTAAACTAGAAACTTAAGACATAATAAGCTAAACTAAAACATATTAAGCATACTCAAACACTAATAAGCACAGAATAAGCAAATAAATAAACAATGATAGAAAATTAAGCTAAGAAAAGGTAAAATGATCATACCTTAATCCCAGCTCAAACAGGGATAAAAATTGCTCAAAGGAGCTTATTCTACAAGCTCTAGCTTGTTGTAAACAAGCTAGTAAGAAACCATAAGCCCATCCCTTTTTGGCTTATCTTCCATTAGCTTAATTTGACCTTTTGAGTGATTTTGGGAGTGATAAGGGAGGTGTAACTCAATTAAGCTTTGTAAAAGCTTAACTGAGTGAGGTAAAAGCTAAGTAGGGTAACAAGAGCTTATCCGAGCTTATCTCAACGTATTTAAACAAAACTTGTATAAAAGTTAAAACACGAAATTTAAAGAAAACTTGAATTTTATTAATAAGAAAGGTTTACATTGCTTTAAAATGGAAATTACATGAATTGAAATTACATTAAGCAGAAAATAAGCTAAATTACACTACTAAAAGCTAGATTACACTACTCCTACTCCTACCCTAGATAGCTCTTTACTGTGTGATTTGCCTTTTATTTATAAGGATGTGAGGAAGATTCTAGGCCTTCAAGAGTGTCTCTCTTCCTTTTATATCAACCCTTGATTCCAAATCCGTCTCTTTGAACCCTTGGATCCTCACCACGTTTCTCTACCAATGGAATTGAGTGGGATTCCAGCGTGGCTTTGGTATACTTGTCAGAGGTGTCAGGCATGTTAGGGAGTTATCTAGAAGCTCAAGAGCGTGTGGGGTGAAAGGGATTTACCTTGCGTGTTGTTCTGTGTTGTAAAGGAGGGAAAGTGAAATGAAAAAGATAAACAGTAAAAGTTGACCCGGTGTGTGTATATAACTTTGACTTGGACTGGGTAATAGGATTGTTGGGCTTGGATTTGATTTTTGGGCCAAGTTTTGATAAAAGATAAATAGATTTGGATTTGTATAATTTGGATTTTAGGTTTATATAGATACAAAGTTAATGGGCTGACCCGGCCCATAAAATGGGTACGGATTGGCCCATTAAAGATGTATACGCTTTCGACTTCGATTTCTTGCACTCTTCCCATCCCATGCTCGGTTTTGTCCATTTTAGCTCTGTTTTCATCCCTTTTTATATATCTGATACCTGCACAATAACATTCACAATACAAGCAAATACAATGTATTTTTCATGTATTTTTGGTCTTTTAAG
>BQNB010147749.1:0-16398 GCA_026074375.1 Tanacetum coccineum
ATAAAAGATCAGGAATACAAAGTAAGCCAAGGAGCAAGTGAAAGTAAGCCTTATAACTTTAATATTGTAATACATATATAACTAACTGAGATGAGGAAGGCCACCTT
The DNA here is from genome assembly GCA_026074375.1 of Tanacetum coccineum. Classification (NCBI taxonomy): domain Eukaryota; kingdom Viridiplantae; phylum Streptophyta; class Magnoliopsida; order Asterales; family Asteraceae; genus Tanacetum; species Tanacetum coccineum. The sequence goes on from BQNB010147749.1 coordinate 108, forward strand.
TTGAATGATCAAATGGAAAGACTCTAGATTTGAAGAACATTTGAGAAGCCTTGTGATTACTTACATGGTAAAGGCATCAATGCTTGTTGTTAGCTCCACTGTCTTCAATTTAGAAAAGATGCGAGGAAATTTCCTTCTCGCTCACGTGTAGCATGAATGCACTATCATAGTGACAGCAAGCAAGCTTACATTTTGGAATAAATATTCATAGTTATACACTTTATATAGGTTGGAAATACCTCAATAATGCACGTAGGTATTCAACTAATGTAGATTGAATGAAAATCAATGATTTACAAATCAAAAGCATAACCCATAATCTACTGATCATTTGTATCTCATAGTCCATGCCTATTTAATTCCAGCTTAAACACTATTGGCTGAGAAGTACCAAATTACAATCAATGTATGCAAAAACAAAAAAATAAGATAGCTCTTGTATTGATAGAATCAATATTAACTGATGAAATTTTTGATGCAAATAAATGGCATAAATGATCTTCTACTACTTAACCGTCTGTTTATATGGACAGGTTCTAAATTTTTTAATCAAATGAGTTCCTAATAGATTTGTATATCACTTGGTCATTTAAAGATTCCGTTAACCCATAACATGTATTAAAGATCAGAATAAGAGTTGTACCTTTTATCACCAAAGACATTTGAAGTCGTTGGTGACTAAATCAGATGGATACCAACCCCTGCACAATGGTTTATAGCGATGTTGTATCAGCATAAGCAGAATCCATCTTCCTCTTTGTACGCACCTGTTTCAAAATAAGAAATTAACATAAAAACCCCAGAAAAGTAAAACCCTCAATTTGAAACTTTTAACATTAAAAATCAAAACTTCATCCACATAGTTTGAAGATTAGGGTTAGCTTAAAATTGATTCAACTGATTAAAAACTTCATAAGAATAAGACCGAAAATTGTTTAATTATTTGTATGTGGTTTGATAAAACAATGAGATTTAAGTGAAAAGAGAGACACTTATCAGATGGCGTCGTTTGTCATGATCATTTAAGTATGTGAAAATGAATCTGTCACAACCCGAGAATTTCTGTTCAATAATTTAGCTGTTTCCGTTTAGTAATTTGAATTTTTAAAAGTTTCGTTTAGCTTTTCCGTTTAACCGGGAAGTTGTTCCGTTATTATCTGAGAATCGTCACCAGGAGTGAACCGTGACACCAAATGTTATAGTATTTTGGCAATAGCCGCATTTTTATGTTTTAAGGCAATATTTAAAATTTCATAATTTTTCGTGATATCGTTACTCGTTTCGTTAATTACGTGTTCTGTGGAATTTAAACAATACCTTTTCATATATCCTAGACCTTTGGAAATTAAATGTTTTTAAGCACCTGGTTAAACTGCATTACTAGAAGAAAAACGAAGCCATAAATCCAACCACCATGACACTGAATTGAGGCCTTATTAGTCTTCCACCTTTCACCATTAAGCACCAAAATACCATGTCTATTCTTGGCTACATATCTCAGACTCAAAACTGCCCAATTACCATTCAACCCACATCCACAATAGAAATTGACCAAAGTAAGAAGCTGGCATCATCAAGAAAGACACAACACCCATTCACAATAGATAGGGGGCTCTTCCTTGGCAAGCTACATTTCCAAAACCATAGGCAGAATATGACCCATCCAATACTACCCTTCATTAGACAGATCACATTGCATAGAGGGTTCTGGCATCACTTGTTAGGAAACACTCACCCCTATCTAGACAACCCTTACCTCCTGTGGCAGTGTATTGGATGGCCCAAGAGTGTTACCCCCTATACTCCATCCAACATACACTACCCGCCAAGCCATATCATCTTCACAAAGACACATCCCTTCCTTATGGTACATAAATCCAGACTAGACCTCTTACAGAGCCAAACACTCCTTCTCAGCTCCTCCCAAGGCCAGCTAAGACAAGAGATTTGGTCATATAAGTACAGTCATGCCAGATTTACTCCAAGATATTAGAAGATGTGCATTCAATGGCCTGCAAAAACTACCTTACTGAGATAATAGTGAGTATCTCAAAAGTAGAACTCAATACCAAACATCCTGTTAGGATGAGTAAACCTTAATACTACAATATACTAGAAATTAAGGATCAGATTCTTTCCTCACAGGGTTTCTTTTGCAAGAAATACTCCATTTATCTTCCATTTTTCTAACTGCAGCACTATCTTTAACTATGAGACAAGATAATTTGCACTTTACCACCTCAGTAATTCTTTTCACAATATCTTCCTCATTTAGTTTCTTGTCTTGGAAAATTCTTCTATTCCTTTCATTCCATATGTTGTAAACACTAGCACCAAGCATTAGTCTTCTACACACACTATTGATATTATTCCCATTCCCTGCATTGATTAGAAGATGAATAATTTCCTCCCATTCATATTTGATATTATCAATATCAGTCATACTCAGAACCATCCCCCATACTTTTTTAGCATAAGAACACTTAAAGAACAAGTGCTTTAGATCTTCTGAGTCATTTAGGCACAGACAACACCTGTTAACATCTTGATTCCCCCATTTCTTTAATCTGTCTTGAGTAGTCAGTTTATTCAGCATTGCAAGCCACAAGATGAAACTATGTTTGGGAATACATTGAGAGTACCAAATTAGCTTCCACCAGAGAACATTAGGATACTGGTTGCTTAGATCAAAGTTAACTTGTCTCATGGAAAACTTCACAACATCTCCTAGCCTTGCTTTCCAAACAATACTATCTTCACTATCTTCATCAATAATAGGAACTTCCAACCCAGTTATTGCTGGGAACTTGACATACCATTCCTCTGGCCAATTCCATCTTCCATTTACAATCATGTCTTTAACAGTAAGGTTTTCACTTAATCTTTCATCATATAAATCCCTATGAGTCAGATATTGGAATAGAGGCCCAATATTACTCCAATTGTCATACCAAAGAGATGTGGTAGTTCCATTTCCTACTTTGTAAAAGATATTATCTTTTACTTGATCTCTTATTATAAGCAAATTTTTCCATCCCCAGCTGTCCTCTTTCTCCTCCTTTATTTCCCAAAAGCTTTTTCCTCTTAGTTTAACAGAATGGACCCATTTTACCCATAAAGAGTCCTTTTTTGTTGCAATGTTCCACACATGTTTGGACAGTAGAGCATAATTCCATGTTTGAAGATTCTTTAACCTCAAACCACCCTTATCCTTTGGTCTGCAAATATAACTCCAAGCCACTTTTGCTTCCCATTATTCTTTTCACTTTGACTCCAAAGGAAATTTTTTAAGATTCTGTTTATATCTTTAATAATGGTTGAGGGTATTAAGAACACTAAAGCCCAATACACATGAATAGATTCAAGCACAACAGCAATCAGTTGTAGTCTTCCAGCATATGAAAGGTATCTGTTTTTCCAATTATGAATTCTACTCTTAATTTTATCAACCAAACAACCACACTCATTAACACCCAATCTTTTAGCAATTAGGGGGACACCCAAATATCTGACAGGCAATTTACCTACATCAAAAGGCATCACATCACTAATAACACTCCTTTCATCCTCATTCATGCTTAAAAAAAACAGTGCTTTTGGAATAATTTGGAACAAGACCAGAACAAGTACTGAACTGCTCTAAGTCCTTTTTTATCACAGTTGCAGAAGTAGGATCTCCATGACACATTACCAGTAAATCATCTGCAAAGCATACATGGGAAAACTTTATAGCTTTACAGCCAAAATGATATTGAAAGTTAGGTTCCTCTTCAATCTCTTTAAGAAGGATTAGGGAGAAGACTTCCATAACCAAAGTGAACAAGTATGGAGAGATGGGATCCCCCTGTCTAAGACCTTTACCCCCTTTAAAATATCCAATTCTTTCTCCATTTATATTAAGAGTAAATGCAACAGTTGTGACACATTGCATAATCCATTTAATCATTCTTTTGTGAAATCCAAATCCACTAAGAGTCTTTTCCAAGAATTCCCAATTGACAGTATCATATGCTTTTTGAATGTCAATCTTAAAAGCCACCCTTTTTGGACCACCCCTTCTATTATAACCCTTCATGATTTCTTGAGTTAACATGATATTATCTTGTATATGCCTTCCAGTAATGAAAGCACTCTAGTTGCAGCTCACCAACTTCCCAAGGATAGGCTTTATCCTATTAGTAAGTACTTTACTGATGCATTTGTAAAGCACATTACAACATGCAATTGGCCTAAAATCAGTTACCTTGTTAGGAGTTTGGATCTTAGGAATTAAGGATATTAGAGTAACATTTACTTCACCAAGCAATCTTCCAGACATGAAAAATTCTTTAACTGCCATACAAATATCAGAGCCAATCACATTCCATGACTTTTTAAAGAAAGCAGCTGAGAATCCATCAGGACCAGGAGCCTTTGCATCATCAATGTCAAAAATGGCATCCTTTATTTCTTTATCAGACACATCTCTTATCATCTTCTCAGCATCACATAATCTCAATTTGTTTCTGAACATGTTTTCAAATGAAGCAATCTCTTGAACATGATTTTTAGTTCCCAAAAATTCTTGAAAGTGCTTGAGGAAGACATTAGGAATTTGCTCCCCTTCATATGTTATGCCATCTTTATCTTTTATGGAATGAATTTTGCTTTTACTTCTTCTCCCTTTTAGAACACTGTGAAAATATTTGCTGTTTTTGTCTCCATCACATAACCATTTGATCTTTGCCTGTTGATACAAGAACTTTTCCTCATCAGCTTCAGCCTCAAAGAATTCCTTTACCAGCATAGCTTCTTGATCTCTTAACTGATGGTTATGAGGATCTGAGTCAATAGAGATTTGGACCTCTTTTAGTTTTATTCTCATCTCTTCAACTCTTTTGAAAATATTCCCTTTACTCCAACTTAGCTTGTTTAGAGGAGATTTCAGACTTTTAAGCTTCTTCACAACTTGGTACATGTAGTGCCCCTGAATGTTTTGATTCCAATTCTTACTAACAATAAGGATGAAATCCTGTTTTTCAGTAAGATAATTAGAAAATCTAAAGGATTTAATTTTCTTTTGGATACTAGATGGAATACTCAAAATGGAGGAGGAATGATCAGAGATTATGTAAGGAAGGAATTTAGCATTAGCCTGAGGGAATTGTGTGATAAATTCTTCATTTGTCAGGATTCTATCAAGCTTTTTGAGCACACCAGTCATTATTCCCACTTTTGCTTTGTGTAAGTTCTTTGTCCATGTATAATGAAGTCCAGAACTACATAAATCTTCAACCTCAATTTCATTAAGGCATTCTTTAAATTCCAACATATCAGCATTAAGAACAGATGATCCACATGAGTGTTCATTAGGGTGTAAGGTAACATTCATGTCACCAGCTAAACACCAAGGCCTTCCATTAACAATATGCTTTTCCCTACATAACTCACTCCATAAGGCTCTTCTCAGACTCCCTTCATTTTCAGCATACACAAAGGAGAAAAAACACTTGACATTGTTCTTTGCAGAGTTAATGGTACAAAATATAACTTGATCTGTCTTATGCAAGACTTGAACATTAGTGTCATCATTCCATCCAATCACAATTCTGCACCCTTTACTACATTGTAACATATTTGAAGTCCATTCCCACCCATTAAAAACTCTATCACAAGTTTGCACAAACTTTTTATTCTTCAATCTTGTTTCCAAAATAGCACAGACTTGAAGTTTTTCACTCTGCACCAAATTTCTAATCTCATTCTGCTTTTCAACTGTATTCAAACCTCTAATATTCCAGGTACCAATTTTATATTCCATAGAAATCTTCATTGATTACATTATCCTCCATACTATGTATCTCATTATCACTCATTATCTTTGCTGAACCACTGCTAATGTTAATAACATCCTCACTTTCATCTTCATTAGTGCTTTGTCTTTTTTCCTCCCACTTATCTTTAAAGTATTGAATCATATCTCTGGACCAGGCTTTAGCTTCTTCAGGGGAAGGCTGTAAGTTTTTGTTTAGGAATTTGTCAACTATCATTCTGTCCTTCAACATCCTTAACTCTTGATCATTATCTTCAGGTAAAGAATCAAGCACAAAGTACTTATTAGCAGTTTTCCTTATTTCTACCACTTCTTTTTCTTTCACATTCCACTTATTTCTTCCGCTTGTACTTTCATTTTTATTCATATCACTTGTCTGTTTTTTCCTGTATTCTTGCCTTCTTGTATCAGGATCTCTCCAATTCATCCCACCCTTAGATTGATTATGGTTCTGCTTTCTTGGTTCATTCCCTACATAATTCCATCTGTTTGCATTCTTCCTTGGTCCCTGCACATCTCCCCTCATTTCTCCATCACACCTATTTTGTTCATTACCATTTTCCCTCCCCTTACTTCCCTTCTTACACTGTCTATCTTCATGACCAAACACTTTACATTTAGAACAAACTGGATGCTTTCAATCATACACAACTTTTACTTTTTTACTCCCTTTAACATTGTTATTTTGGTCTCTATATTGAATTTCAATTTCATTTTTAATACCTTTCTCAGAATCCATCTCCACCAGAACCCTAGCATATTCAATATTTCCAAATCCATTATGACACATGTTGGCAGTACTGGCATCCATCATAATTGGTTTCCCTAGACTACTAGCAAGTGCACTAATACCCTCCATAGTCCAAGCCTCAAGGGGAACATTTACCATCTTTACCCAAACAGGCAGTTTCTTTGGTTCCATCTTCTCCATACCAATATCAGGACACCATCTTTTCAGAAACAAAGGTTTATTTCTCACCATCCATGGTCCTTTATCTAGAACAGCATTCAAACCTTCAAGGTTTTTGAATTTGAAAACATAATGCCCCTTTTTTACTACATCAATTTCAGCTATACCAAATTTACTCCACATTCTCCTAACATTATACCTCAACTCATGTATATTCATGTTATATCCCACAAATTGGCCATACACAGTAAGATTCCATCTTTCACTTCCTCTTTGAACAAGCATATCATCAAAAATAACAACTTCATTTCCATCATCAGTTATCAAAGTAGGAATATAGTTTAGATTTTTTGGTACCTCATCCTGTTTTACCTTACTAGCATATGACATTCTGTTGCCCTTCTCACTTTCCTTTTTTGAAGAAAGAGCATCTTCTTCCCCACTTACTGCATCCTTCCTTATCTGATCAGATCCCCTTACATCTCCATTGTTTTCATTATTACAACCATTCTTAACAGAGTTAGCATTTGCAGACTGTTTCTCATAGTTTTCACTAAATTCTTCATGATTTCCTTCATTATTCAACATACCAGTACTTTCCAACTCAGGATACTCCTCCCCCTCCTTATCATTGCAATCCACCTGATTTACACTAGGATCCCCTGCTACACAACCATCCATCCTAACATCAGTATCAACACCATTACCACCTTCCAAATCTCTAGAAACATCATTTACTATACCACCATTCTTATTTTTTGAGACATTTTTCTTATTAGTTTTTGAATTGATGCTATGAATTGTATTATCAAACTTTTGGGGAATTTTTGAATTTCTTTGATTCCTCATGATGAACTTAGGGTTTGATCAATTTTGGGGAAAAATTGAAAAACTCATATTATCAGCTACAATCGACCAAAACAGCACTAACAAACACAATAGAGGACAATAGAATCACTAATTGAACACAAAAACTCGATAAACAATTTTCGCGCCAAAAAACTACTTTCAAATCAGAATCAAGACATCATGAAATTAGATGAAATTGGTGGGGATATGTGTGGAATGGTATGCTGAATCGAAATCTAAGATTGGAATTGAAAATAGGCTAGTAATTCATAAGGAAATGAAGCTTTTTTGTGGTTTTTTGTTAATGGTGAAATGGCGGGAAATTCAGTTGAGAAAACGGTTAATCCTTAGGTGGAAATTTTTTATTTAACAAAATGACGTTTGACTATTCCATATAAAGACGGAGAAACCACTAGACATTTATAGTGGAAAAAATGTCCACGTGGTGTTGACGTGGACTCTAACCGGTTACATTGTTATTAATAATAGGGTAAATGCCGTTTATTAGGGAGGTGCTTATAGCTAGCTGCAACTACAACAGCTGATACAAGGGTCAGTGCACGAGGTTGTATTTCTCTCTAAGCTAAATTTGATTATGAGATATATGATTCTCGGCTTAGTGTTGATGTTGAATTGATAACAAGGTATTGATATAGAACCGTTAGGGTAAATGTCATTTATTACCAACATACTTTCTCATTTGTACAGTAATGACCAACTTACTTTTTATCGTACTCACTACACCCACGTACATTCAAATTTTATTCAATATCACCAATATTACCATAAAATGACTATATTACCCTCTCATCTTCTCTACATCCACTCAGATACAACACCTATAATTTTTCCCGAAACTAAACATTTACCTCGCACCACGTTTTCAAATCCAGGTCATACAATTTGTCCTATACATTTGAACTATTGAATAAGCATGAAAACGAACTATGAGCTATGACATACATGTACACCATATATAGCCAGTACAACTGATTTAAATATAAATAATCTTTAACGGGTCGCTAGTCTTAAGTGTAGTTTCAATACACAAAACCTTAAATATCATTTTGTTTAAATTGCTTACCCAATCCACACGCCCACCCATTTTTCACATATAATATATTCTCAGCAAAGTTAGGATGCGCAAGTTAGTTTTGGTTAAATAGGCAGTTAAATTCACAGTTCACGGTGGAGAATTTAGAAGTGAAAAAATGGAAACCATACTTTTTTTCGTACTCATTACACCTACGTACATTCAAATTCTGTTTGATATCACCAATATGACCATAAAATGACTATATTACCCTTGTCTTCTTTAACATATTTACAATCATAATTTTTTTAAATCTTAATTTTTTAAAAAGTATTTTACCAATATTTTAATGTACGTGAGTGTAATGAGTACGAAAAAAAGTAAGTTGATCATTACGGTACAAATGAGAAAGTAGGTTGGTAATAAATGACCTTTACCCTAAGTGCCAAGGTGGAGTGTATTAGCACATTTGGAAAAAAAAATTAAATTAATGACGTGGAAATTTAGCCGGTCATATGGGTAACATTATCACAAAACAAACAAGTTCGTTGGTGTAATGTGTACAAAAAAAAGTAAGTTGGTCATTACGGTACAAATGGAAAAGTAAATTGGTAATAAATGACATTTACCCTTAATAATAATACTAACAAGTTTCATAGGTGTTTTTGATAATAAAAAAGTAAATGGTTCAATCCGAGACAAATTGATGAGTAAATTGGTAATCTATAGCTTTTACCCTTTAGAAAGCTCATAACTTACCATGAACTTTTATTTTGAAAGCCTCTTACAAATCTCCCTCTAGACGCATCTTAGTAGCAACTTTGTCACTATAATCACCAAGTATATACATTACATTACATGCTTCACTTAATACGTACCTCAACTAAAGAACTCGACTTTTCGTCTTACCAACTACAAACACTTGAAGGCTCTTCAACATGAACATTTGTATTGCTCGGTGCATCATTATTTTCTTCCATCATCCCATCCAAATCGTCACAAACTACTATTAAAACAAACATTTTGTATTTACATCTCGATTTTCCTTACAACTATAGTTTCATTTCAAGCAAAAAAATGTCATATGGTCACTTTGTTAAGCGTAAATATATACATATTACATGCATACATTGCTATTTTTCAATACATATAGAATTTGGTTTCGGTGATTCCTTTTATTTGTTATATAGATTTAAGGGTAACCACACATTAAATGTTTATGTGTCAATGTATATGGACACGGTAATAAAATACACCACCATTGGCACGGGTATATTAGTTTGAGAAATGTTAATGTGGCGCTGAAGTGTTACAACTGACACAGATGGAGACGTGTCACAGGTGAGAGTGGTCTTAGAGTCCATAATTTTACTTATCCAAATAGTTACTACTAATTACCTTTTAGAGTAAAAAGATATAAATTATCTATTTAAGGAAGATAACGCGAGCTTGACTTGGCCTAAATGCAGGGGGGGAGCCATGTATATAATAGTGGGGGGACATGCCCCCAACCATGTTCTTGCAAGCACACGGAGCATGTAGAAAAAGAGTCAAATTGTTAGAAAAACTTCCGGTGCCCTCAGCCTAACAAAAAAAGTGCCCTCGTTACTTTCTGATTTTTAACAATCAAATGATTCTTTTAATGTGAAAAACTATTTTGTTTGATCGGAAAATATGAAAGAAAGAAAGGCACTGTACTTTTTGGTTGGAGAAGATAACTTAGGAAATGTGAAATGAGAAAGTATATACTGTATGTATGGTGGAGTGTGTTAGTGAAAAAGTGTTATGTAAAATTAACAATGGTTATTTTTGAAATTTAAACATTTCAAGGAGATTAAGACATTGCTAATAAGATAAGAATAAGAAGTGAAGTTTGAGGGAGATAGAATGAGATGAATAATACTTGTGTGTACGTATTCAAATGGTGCAAGTTTTACATTCACACTTGAGGAGTATTTATACTACTACTACTCCTATTCATTATGGATACATGACATTACATAACATATCTTAGTCATTTGAGTAAATAGTGTAGAGATGAGATTTGACAAAATTGATCATCTACCTAGCTTTTCATTGTGACACATTAGCATGAAGTTAGAACACCTAGTACATCTTGTGATATACTTATGTTTATCCGTATATTTCATAACACTCTCCTTTGGATGATAATTTTTCAAATCGGAGTTCAACTTTAGAATATTGCCTCGTTAAAAACCTTGCTAAAGAAAACCCAATGGGAAAAAACTTTAACTAAGGAAAAAAGAGTGCAGCGTTAACTCCCCCTCGTGTTGACATTTGTGAACCATCACATTCTTCGAACATGTCGCATTCCAATATTGTGAACGTTGTTTTCTGAAAATTACAGTAGGGAGTGCCTTGGTGAAAAGATCCGCCGAGTTTTTGCTAGATTGAACATATCTCATTTCGACTTGATTATCTTTTATGAGATCTTGTGTATATGAGAAAAACCTTGGCGGTATATGTTTTGTTCTGTCACTTTTGACATAACCTTCTTTCATCTGTGAGACACAAGCCGAATTATCTTCGTAGATTAAAGTTGGATTTCTATATTTCTCTAATCCATAAGAAGTCAATATGAGTTGTGTCATAGACCTCAACTACACACATTCTCTAGAAGCTTCATGTAGTGCAATGACTTTGGCATGATTTGATGATGTTGCAACAAGTGTCTGTTTCTGAGAACGCCATGAGATTGCCGTACCTCCTTTTAAAAACACGTATCCGGTTTGGGATCTAGCTTTATGAGGATCTGACAAATAACCTGCATCTGCATAACCAACCAATCCTTCTTTTGAATCATTAGGATAAAATAATCCTAAATCGACGGTTCCTCGAAGATATCGAAGAATGTGTTTGATTCCGTTCCAGTGCCTTTTTGTGGGGGACGAACTAAATCTTGCCAATAAATTAACTGCAAAAGAAAGGTCATGCCTAGTACAGTTTGTTAGATACATAAGGGCTCCAATTGCACTTAGGTATGGAACCTCTGGACCAAGAACTTCTTCATCGTCTTCGCAAGGGCGAAACAGATCATTGTCAACATTAAGTGATCTTCCAACCATTGGGGTACTTAAAGGCTTTTCCTTGTCCATATTGAATCATTTTAAGAGATTTTCTGTGTAATTTGATTGATGTATAATTATTCCATTATGCATATGCTCAATTTGTAAGCCAAGGCAATATTTGGTTTTTTCAAGATCTTTCATTTCAAATTCCTTTTGTAATAGAACAATAACTTCTTGGATTTCCTTATTTGTCCCAATTATGTTTAAATCATCAACGTATACTGCTATGATTACAAATCGTGACATTGTATTTTTGATAAAGACACATGGACAAATAAGATTATTTATATAGCCTTTACTAATCAAATAATCGCTCAAACGATTGTACCACATCCGTACAGATTATTTCAACCCATATAAAGATCTTTGTAATTTTATTGAGCACATTTCTTTGGGTTTTGAACTCAATGAGTCAGGGATTTTAAATCCTTCTAGAATTTTCATATAGATTTCATTGTCAATTGATCCATATAAGTAAGCTGTAACAACATCCATAAGACGCATCTTTAAATTTTTAGAGACTACTAAACTGATTAAATATCTGAAAGTAATTGCATCCATAACAGGAGAATATGTTTCTTCATAGTCAATTCCTGGTCTTTAAGAAAAACCTTGAGCTACAAGTCGAGCTTTATACTTTGTAACTTCATTTTTCTCATTTCTTTTTCGCACAAATATCCATCTGTATCCTACATGTTTCACATCTCTAGGTGTGGTAACAATAGTTCTAAAAACCTTTCGTTTATTAAGAGAATTCAATTCAGCTTGCATAGCGTCTTTCCATTTATCCCAATCTGGTCGACTTTGACAATCAATTACAGACTTTGGTTCGGGATCATCATCACTGCTCATAATATCACTTGCTACAGAATAAGAAAATATCTGATCAATATCTCTTATTTCATTCTGGTCCTATAAGATATGTGTTTGACTATAATTGATTGACATTTCTTTATTGATATCATTCATTTCTTTCTTAGGTGAGGCTTTGATATCTTGTGTTTCATAAAGAACATTTTCATCATGGCCAGAGTTCTTTTCAGTTCCTTTTCTTTTACGAGGATTTTTGTCCTTTAAACCAATTGGTCTTCCACGTTTCAAACGCTTTCGAGACTCTTGAGCGACGTTATCACCAGCTTGCTTATTTGGTATTTCAACTCGAGTTGGGCATTAGCAGCTGGTATATGTGATTTAGTTACTCTTTTTGTATCTGTAAATGCATCAGGTAACTGATTTGCAATTTCTTACAAATGCACAATCTTTTGAACCTCGGTTTCACATTGCTTTGTTCAAGGATCTAGATATAACAATAAAGGTTCACACCAAGAGACATCCTTTTCCTGATTTTTCTTTACTTCCCTAATTCTGGGAGAACTCCTTCATCAAAGTGGCAATCAGCAAAACGTACTGTAAATAGGTCACATGTTAAAGGTTCAATATATCTTATGATGGAAGATGTTTCATTTCCAACATAAATTCCCAATCTCCTTTGAGTACCCATTTTTGTGCGTTGTGGTGGTGCAATGGATACATACACTACGCAACCAAAAATTCTAAGATGGGAAATATTTGGTTCTTGGCCAGAAGCAAGTTGTATAGGAGAGTATTTATGATTTACACTTGGTCTCATGCGAATTAATGCTGCAGCATGTAAAATTGCATGTCCCCACATAGATACAGGGAGTTTAGTTCTCATTATCAATGGTCTAGCTATTAGTTGGAGGCGTTTGATTAATGATTCTGCTAAACCATTTTGTGTGTGAATAGGAGCAACTAGGTGTTCAACAACAATTCTAACAGACATACAATAATCATTAAGAGCATGTGATGTGAATTCCCCTACATTATCAAGTCTCACTCTTTTAACTGTATAATCAGTAAAATGTGCCCTTAATTTAATAATTTGAGCAAGAAATTTTGCAAAGGCCACATTACGAGTTGATAATAATGAGACATGGGACCATCTGCTAGACGCATCTATTAGAACCATGAAGTATCTAAATGGTCTACATGGTGGATGAATTGGGCCACATATATTACCTTGAATTCTTTCAAGAAACATAGGTGATTCATTTTCAACTTTAAGTGGTGAAGACCTTGCAATCAGTTTTCCAAGAGAGCAAGATGTACATAGAGGCACTTTATCTATTTTAGGGGACTTTTGATCTTTTAGTGGATGTTCATGTGTGTTTTTGACTATCCTTTTCATCATTGTTGATCATGGATGGCCTAACCTGTTATGCCATAAGCTGAATATATCAGGGTCATAATATTTTTCTTTGACTGCCATATGTGCTTAAGGCACATTAATATGTGTATAATGCAAACCAGAACGAAGCATTGGCAGGTTTTTAAATACTTGATTCTCATTTATGATGTGTAAGTACTTCTTGTTTTTAACAGTCCTTGACCGAGTATCATATCCATTATGATACATGTTTCTGAAACTTAACAAGTTTCTTTTGGATTTTTAGAGAAAATAAAGCATTCTCTATCAAGAGTTGTATACCATTTGGTAACACTACATTAGCTTTTCCCACTCCATCTATCAAGTTTATAGGACCTGAAATTGTATCAATGGTTCCCTTTGTTGGTTTTAATTCAAAAAAATATTTCTTGGATTTAAGGATAGTGTGTGTGGCACCACTATCAGCTATGCATAGTTCTCCATCCTTTACTTGATATTATGCTCCATTGAGACTCATTCACTAGTACAAAAAGTGGTATTGGTCATACAAAAAATGTGTGACTATATACATATAGTCACACACGTGAAAAGTTTCGTGTGTGACAAAAGGTCGCGCGACCGTAGGTCACCTACGGTCACGCATTCGAGTTAGTCACACATAAGAAAGCTTTAGTGTCCGTATCCATGTTTTTTGTATGACTAAATAGGTACAATTTAGTGACCGTAAATAATGTACAACTAACAAAGCATGTTTTTTTTGTATATTTAGTCACATACAATTAAACATAGAGTGGCCAAAAGTGTTAATATGTGTGACCATATGGTGTTTAAAGTGAAGAAATGTGTATTTTGTATGACTATTGTTCATCCAATGGCCACATGAATTTTATGTTTGTGTGACCTTTTGTAATATTTAGCCACACAAAGCATGTTTGTTTTAGGTATTTAGTCACATACAACTAGGCATAAAGTGACCAAAAGTGTTAATAAGTGTGACCATATCGTGTTTAAATTGAAGAAATATGTATTTTATGTGACTATTGATCATCCAATGGCCACATGAATTTGAGGTTGTGTGACCTTTTGTAATATTTAGCCACACAAAGCATGTTTTTTTTGGTATTTAGTCACATACAAGTAAGCATAAAGTGACCAAAAGTGTTAATAAGTATGACCATATGGTGTTTAAATTGAAGAAATGTGTATTTTGTGTGACTAATGTTCATCCAATGGCCACATGAATTTTATGTTTGTGTGGCCATTTGTAATATTTAGTCACACAAAGCATGTTTCTTTTAGATGTTTAGTCACATACAATTAAGCATAAAGTGGCCAAAAGTGTTAATAAGTGTGACCATATGGTGTTTAAATTGAAGAAATATGTATTTTATGTGACTGTTGATCATTCAATGGTCACATGAATTTTATGTTAGTGTGACCTTTTGTAATATTTAGTCACACAAAGCATATTTGTTTTGGGTATTTAGTCACATACAACTAAGCATAAAGTGACCAAAAGTGTTAATAAGTGTGACCATATAGTGTTTAAAGTGAAGAAAATGTGTATTTTGTGTGACTATTGATCATCCAATGGCCACATGAATTTTATGTTTGTGTGACAAAACGTTTAGTGTGACCATATATGCCATTTGGTCACAGTGTTAGAAGTAAATGTGACTAAACACATTAGCTTTTGGCAAGCTAACACAAACTAAACTTTAGACACACATATTAAGTTACGTGACCATATGTAACGGAATTTGGCTACACTAAAATAATGTGTGACAAAACGTTTAGTGTGACCATATGTGGCATTTAGTCACATTGTTCAAGTGTGTGACAAATATTTGTCACTATTTATATGTATATCGTGACCAATGCTTCAAGCTTACTTGTATTGGTCACACGTTCAAAATTCATATGTGACCAAACAATATTACCAGTTACTTTTAGCCACATGATGTTCGAATGTGTGGCAATACAGTTCTAATGGTCACACGATAAAAATGTTCATGTGTGACTAATTAGTAAATGGTGTCTTTTTGGTACCTTTGGTCACATAAATATGTGAATGTGTGGCCGTTCCATTTTGCCCATGTGTGACCAAATCCACTTTTTGTACTAGTGCATGTAAAAAGAGTTTTTACTTGTGATCATCATTTTGTACACTTTTACATATGTTGTGATATTGATAATATCATGTTAAAATGGATCTATAAGTGTTATACCATGTTGGTTAAGTGTAAAAATGAATATATACAAATTAGGGTTTTCAAGGTTACTTATTATGTTACAAGTAAAAGTATTGCAAATGACTTATTAATCTTGTTCATAGACTTTTGTTTATGTTATATGAATACTAAAATAAGGTTATAATGGAAGTATAACTCTTGTACATACTTGGTTAATG
>BQNB010147751.1:0-16398 GCA_026074375.1 Tanacetum coccineum
GGGGGATAAGGTGTGTAGAGGTGTTGGTTGACATAGGGGAGAAGAAAGGGGAAGGATGTTGGGGTGAATTTGGCGGGTAGTAGAGACAGGATATATGAAGGAGATGTACAGTGTTCCTGGGTGATTTGAAGTTTGGGAAATGGGCAAAACTAGCCCCTCAAGGTGTATATGTGTATTGCAGGGAAAGTCTTTGATGTGTGCAACTTTGGTCCTTGGAGTTTTTGTTGGTGTTGCACCGTTAGTCCTTAAAGGACTAACGGGGGTGAGTTTAAAAGGGTAACGAGAGTGGGATTGTTAACAAGGGTGTTATAAAAGTGGTGATGTTGGGCTAGTGTTGGGCCAGGTATGGTTTTAATGAGTTAGGCTTTTTATTAAGGCTCAAGGCTTTATAAGATATAAGTGGGCTTTCCCGGGCCTACTAGGTGGGTACGGGTGGGCCCACTTTTGGCAATTTAGGTTTTCGGGTTTAGTTTTCGATGCTCTTTCCAAATGCACTTCCCGAGGTTGACTTTGACTTGACTTTGTTGACTTTGTCTTTTTGACTTGGCTTTAATTTTGACTTCTCTTAACGCTCTTTCCTTTCTCGTGCTCGGTTTTGTCGTTTTGGCTTCGATATTTGTCCTTTTCTTAGATATCCATTACCTGCATAATACAAATGTAAAACATACAAATACAATGTATTTTTTATACATTTTTAGTCATTTAAGTCCGATTTTAGTGGTCAAAGGTATGTGTAATTAAACACATACCAAAATCCCCCATACTAAGATATTGTCATGTCCTCACGCAATGCTATAGGTAAGCACTTAGAAAACTAAGAATCTCGATACCCCTCGACTAATTACATCGAAAAGTAGCTAAATGTTCATCGAGGGGAATTAAAGAATCAAGAGTTTAGATAAGCCCCTGTTTTTACCATCCTTAAAGATATACCCTTATTACCACTAATATTTTTGTATTTTTCTCATTTTTCATTTTTTTAAGAACCTAACTAATTTGACTTTCGTTATTTTCATAACCTTTAGGGATCATAGAACAAGATGCATTTCGATCCGAGAATGCCCCAAAAGGATAAATTCATCGTCCCCGACTTTTCACTCGCTCCAAACCAAGCTTAAAACAAAATCACAGCTAAATATCAGTTAAGATGCTAACACTACTCATATTTGCAACTTGTGAACTTTTCACTCCCGACAATTATTATATCTTAGGTGAATGTGCTATTTTGAATTTCAACCATGGATCAACGTTTTGAAAAATTCTATGTTTCACGTTCCACCCGAGAATAATGAGTTTGAAGGCGAGATCATCCCATGTAGCGACTTTCGTCTCGGCACATCCCAACCTTGCGGCTAAGTGACCAGGCTTTTGACACCCCACAGAGACTAGTATCGGGACTCACGGACCTTAGGTTTCAAAAACTCTTAGGTTTCCCATATATACATAGCTTATTTAAAAACTTAAAATGAAATAGTCAAAGTTCAAAAGCATATTTAAATTTAACAAAAAGAGATCTATTTATTAATTCACACTTAATATTAAACATTACCATGATATAGTTGTAACCCTCGACCTTTTAGAAGGCTGCAACATCGGTTGTGAGCCGGCAAGATGCAGCAAACTTTTATCAGCCCACAGTTTATATTTATTATATTTTTCATCATTTTTCATAATTTATTATTATTATTATTATTATTATTATTATTATTATTTATTTATTTATTTATTATTATTTTTATTTATAATGTATAGAGAAGACTTCTTTTTGAAAAATTCAAGTATAATTTTGAACTAAGACTAAAATTTTTGCTATTAACTACATAAAAATTGTTGATTTAAGTTTAATCTCCAAAAATAGCACGTATTATTAGTCCGGTTAGGAGCTTATGGGAGAAAAAGCCACAAATTACATACATGAGCTCTTAAGATTTCCAAATAATCCTTGTTTAGCATCCAACTCATACTTAACTCTATCATTTTTCGTTCTTCGCGAATTTCCGCGAATGCTTAGCCTAAATGTTAAGGAACAGGCTAGAGCTCAACATGCTCGATCGAGTCAAAATTTATTCTTATTCTACCCAGCAGGAAAGTCAAAATTGTGACAAAACACTTATTTTATTTTTGAAAATTTTTTAAATTTTTTTTATTTTTTTGAAATTTTGGTGGTAAAAACGGGATTACGCGAAAACAACGGCTGCAGGCACAATCAAATCGATAGATCCCCCCATACTAGAATTAAACATTGTCCTCAATGTTTTAAGAAGGGTCTCTACGTAAATCCTAAGCCATTTATTAAGTATGCTTAAAGATAAACGTTAGTCGATTAGATTAGGATATTGGATTTCCCAAATGAAGCTGAGGATTTGAAGCTCTTGTGATCGAAGGACAAAACCACGAGCACGAGAGGCTTCAAAAATCTAGGACAATTTTAGACAATCACAAAAACACAAGCAAACGAGAATGGAAAGAGGCACACCTCTTAAAAAAACACTTATTCATTACTACATAATATAACTGCTAGGATAAGCATGGGGTGCCTCCCACGAAGCGCTTGTTTAGGGTCACTAAGCTTGACCCAATCCACGAATTCATTTGTCCTTGAGGAAGGTTTGGAGATCCGGGACAACCAATTTTGGTACGTCCCCTCCAAACTAGTGCTTAATTCGATGACCGTTCACCTTGAAATTTGGCCTGGAGTTTTGAGATAACTCAACGGTACCATATGGAAATACATGGGCAATGGTGAACGGTCCGGACCAACGGGATTTCAACTTGCCCAAGAACATCTTCAATCTAGAGTTAAAGAGGAGGACTTGATCACCGACGTTGAAAACGCGGTTTTTGATTTTTGAGTCACGGATCCTCTTTGTTTTCTCTTTATAGATTAAAGAGTTCTCATAGGCATGATCACGAAGTTCATTTAGTTCATTGAGTTGAACTTTACGGTGATCACCCGCGGTCTCAAGGTCAAAGTTTGCGTGCTTCAAGGCCCAGTAGGCTTTGTGCTCGAGCTCGATCGGTAGATGACATGCCTTTCCATACACGAGCTTGTATGGGGTACACCCAATGGGTGTTTTGTAAGCGGTACGGAAGGCCCAAAGTGCATCATCTAGTTTATCTGACCAAGAGGCACGGTTCTCGCCCACGGTCCTTTTAAGAATTCGTTTCAAGCCACGATTGGATACCTCAACTTACCCACTTATTTGTGGGTGATACGCGGTGGAGAGACGATGAGTAACTCCGTATTTAAGCATGACTTTTGCAAACTGGTCATTGCCACCCTCTCTCCATAGGTTCCGCCTAATCTTTATGATAGCACAAGGGGCAAACGAATAGGGAGATAGAAGAAGATTTAAATTTGCAAACAACTCGGGCGTCGTTGGTGGGGAGCGCTTTCGCTTCAACCCATTTTGAAAAATAGTCGACAGCCACGAAATCGATGCCCCACACGTCAAAGATTTCGCAAACTTGGATGGAATTTTGAGGCATTTCATCACGTTGCGAAATTTTTCCTTGACGCTGACAAGTGTCACATCGGGGTGCCATGTCATGGGCATCCTCGGTAAATTAGTAGGCCAAATATAATCCTGAGTCAAATACTTTTTTTGGCGGTGTAGTTGGCACAGTAATGTCCCCGGGGGGTCCACTATGGCAAGTTGTGAGAGATGTCAAACAACTTCTTGGCCAAGCAACACACGACCGATCTTTTGATCCGCCAATATTTTAAACAAATTGGGGTCATCCCAAAAGTAGTGTTTAACATCTTTAAAAAACTTGTTCTTTTGCTGGGACGACATCCCTTTAACAATTAAATTCCCCGCGTGGTAATTTGTTAATCGGGCAAACCCCCCCCCAATGGCGGGACTGAGTCACCACAAAAGTCACCATATTAAGTTGTCTCAATAGGTAACCTTTTTCATTTATCTCCTTTAGGTCGCGCTCATTTTCATAAGATTTTCTAGTCGGGAAAGATGATCGGAAGCGAGATTCTCGCTCCTTTTGTGTCAATTACTTTGAATATTGAAACCCCTCTTGTAGGAGGAGAACCCACCGGAGCAATCTCGCCTTGGAATCTTTTTTAGCAAATAGATATTTTAGGGCGGAGTGATCCGTATACACTATGCTTTTGTTCAAGATGAGGTAAGACCGGAATTTTTTGAAGGCATACACCACGGCTAACATTTCTTTCTCCGTCGTGGTGTAATGCAATTCTGCCTCGTTCATTGTTTTACTAGCATAGTTTATAGGCCTAAAGTGTTTTTCATGACGTTGTCCCAAGACCGCACCTATGCCAAAGTCACTTGCATCGCACATAAGCTCAAAGGGCAAATCCCAGTCTGGGGTAATCAAGATTGGAGCTTCGGTTAGTTTTTTCTTTAACGTTTTGAAAAGCTTGAATACATTCATTTAAGAATATGAACGGAGTATTATTCTCTAGAAGATGAGTTATCGGTCGGGAAATTTTGGAAAAATCCTTAATGAATCGTCAGTAGAAACCGGCATGACCGAGAA
Source organism: Tanacetum coccineum (assembly GCA_026074375.1). Classification (NCBI taxonomy): domain Eukaryota; kingdom Viridiplantae; phylum Streptophyta; class Magnoliopsida; order Asterales; family Asteraceae; genus Tanacetum; species Tanacetum coccineum. Next base: position 4,513 of record BQNB010147751.1, read on the forward strand.
AACTCCGAACACCCTTGACGGTGGTGGGATGAGGTAACTTAGCAATCACATTGACTTTGGCTTTATCAACTTTAATCCCATTTTTAGAAATCTTATGGCCAAGGACAATGCCTTCCTTTACCATAAAATGACTCTTTTCCTAATTAAGACAAAGATTGGTGTCTTCACACCTTTAAAGCATCTTGTCTACATGAGAGAGGCAATTTCCGAATGAATTCCCAAAGACCGAAAAGTCGTCCATGAAGACTTCCATCGTTTTTTCGATCATATCATGAAAGATAGCCATCATACACCATTGGAACGTGCCCGGTGCATTGCAGCGATAGGCGAACGTTCCGTAAGGACACGTGAATGTGGTCTTTTCTTGATCATGAGGGTCGATGGGAATTTGAAAGTAACTCGAGAAACCATCGAGAAAACAATAGTACTCGTTTCCCGCTAATCTCTTGAGCATTTGATCCATAAATGGTAGTGGAAAGTCGTCTTTACGGTGGCTTATTTTAAATTTTGGTTGTCAAATGCATATCACGCCAACCATACCAATCGAGTCGGGGATTAAATCTATTTTCATTCATTTTCAATAACGGTAAAGCCACCGTTTTTCGGTACGTAATGTACGGGGCTTACCCAAGGACTATCCGAGATCGGGTAAATTAATCCGGTGTCAAGAAGTTTTTCAACCTCCTTTTTGATGACATCATGGATTTTTGGATTCACCCGTCTTTGGTGTTGAACCGCCGGTTTGTAGTCCTCTTCCATAAGAATCTTGTGAGTACAAAATTCTGGGTTAATACCCTTGATGTCGGAGAGTTTCCAAGTGATGGCTCGCTGTGTGAACTTTACTTATAATTTATGAGATCGGCCTTTTTCTCGACACTCAAGTCTTTGCAATTATGACGCGGGCAACGTGTTTCACCTTCTAAATATGCTTATTGAGAAGAGGAGGTAAGTCCTCAGTTCGACCTCGGAGGTCATCAATTGAAGATTTATTAGTTTTGTTCACAAACTTTATAGTCTTTTAGAATTTCAGGCAAATATTTTCCTTGAGTGGGTAGGGGGTAATGAGGGATCGTTATTGAGTATGGATTCAAGAAAGAAATTTCCCCTCCGGGTCTTAATAAGAGTCATCGATTATGGTGAAGTTGGATCATCTTCGAGAGCGAGGAAAGCATCGACTTCCTCGAGAAGAAAATCACTATCCTCGAAGGGAGTGAGAGTCGAAGAAGAGGTAGAAACGATCGGGTCATAATAAAGAGTGGGATTGCCACTCGCGATCACATTGGAGAAACTGAGAACTTCTTGAGAATACTCCTCACAATCCATTTCAATGACGTCGATTTGGTTCGCCGTCATATCATCGTAATTAGAGGTGTTTCTCGAAGTTTGATCAAGATTGACTGTTTCGGCTTATTTTCCACACTCGATATAGTTATTCTCACTTCGTAAACATTAATCAAAGCACGCTTACGGTTTGAAGAATGATCTCTCGGAATTAGCGGGACTAGGGAATAAAATTTTCAGCATCAAAGTATACGACTACAAAGTCGGCTGGGAATTGGAACTTTCCTACTTTTACGTCGACATCTTCGGCGATACCGGTCGGTTGGGAGATCGAACGGTCCACAAGTTCAAGAGTCATACAAGTAGGAGTGAGCTCTGGAAGAGAAAGCTTTTTTCACACGGATAATGGCATGATATTTATGCTAGCGCCAAGATCGGTCAAGGCTAAGCACTCATCCATTCTGGGAAAATCACATGGTATGAGAAATTTGTCGGGGTCTCCAAGTTTTTCGGGTAACTTTTTGAGGAGAACCGCCGAGCAATGCTCATTCAACGGAGTTCTAGCCATTTCACTTAATTTTTCTTTGTTTCTAATTAAAGCTTTAAGAGTCGAGGCAAATTTTAGCATAAGAATCAAAGCATCCGTGAGGCTAATTTCGAAACTCAAATCTTTAAAGATTTTGTGATTTCTCATTTTGGTGTTAGACTTCTTTCACGGCGCCTTTCATCATTACGTCTCGAAGGATACGGAATTGACTGATTCGGGTTAGGCATCGGAGCACTAACGGGAGCAACAACGGGCTCAGAATTTGGTACTTGGGGTTGATCTTGGACAACCAGAGGTTGGACGTCTTTGGTACTTCCATTATTAGTAGGAGGTACCGTGTCCTTTGTCACCTCGGTTTCACGTTCCACTACTTTAGCAGGAGAAGAAAAAGTAGTAGGAAATGTGAGAGTGGACTGTTTTGCAACACCGCTTCGGGTGGTAATACCCTTCAAATCTACCTTCGGGTTAGTAATGGTATTACTAGGAAGTGTACCCGAGCCTGAAGTAGAAGCGGTATTAGAATTCATGAATTTGGAAAGCATGTCCGTTAAATTGGTCATTTATTTGTGCGTAGTTGTGATTTTATTTTGCTCATGTTTCTCAATCACTGATTCATTAGGCTTTGAGTTGATTTGTAAATCATCATTCGACACACCTTGTGTTTTTGTGACTTGGAGCGGAGCTTGGTAAGGTGGAGCTTGGTGAACCGGGGGTTGATTAATCGGGGGTCGAATAAATTTGCTTGTTGTATGTCATTCCCCGGTTTTGTTGTATTCGGTTTGGTTATTTCCTGTTTTGAAAAGGGAGGAAAAAACCAGGGGAGGTCGAATTTGATTAGCAATCGGGGCTCGGTAACCAGTATTTCCTTGATTGAAATTAGCAACGGCGGCTTGGGAAACATATTCTTGAATATTGTCACAATAAACGTTGTCTTCGGTGGCGGGACAATTTTGGTAAGAATGAGCACCACCGCAAGTAACACAACTTTCCTCGACCGCTTTTACGGGAGCGGGATCTTGGGTTTGGTTTTTCTTATCGAGAAGTAAGGCTTTCACCATATCTTTATGTTCGGCAACATCGGGAGAAATACCGAGGGTAGAAGAGCTCAAACTCACTTTGGCAACAACCGGTTTGTTACGTGACTTTACGAAACTTTGGATTTGCTCTCTGATGATTCTAGGCATCTCGGGGCATTTTATCCAAAAAGTTACCACCCACGGTGGAATTCAACGAATCTTGATCATTAGAGTTCAAAGCATTATAGAATGTATCGAGTTGATGTAATTCGAAAATCCATGATGTGGGCATGCCCGAAGAAGATCATTGAATCGGGTCCATGCCTCCCCCCCCCCCCCCCCCCCCCCCCCCCCCCCCCCCGCCCCCCCCCCCCCCCCCCAAAAGTTTCATCAAATCGTTGCTGAAATACTCGTGATTTCATTTCAAGATTTGTTTTTGTGTTTTGGATGGAGGAAGAATTTGTTGATGAATTTCGAATCAAGACATCCCATGTAAGAATGATCGAGGGGTTCTTTTTTAAGCATATCAGGGCGGCACCCTCGAGAGGGAAAATGGGAAAAGCTTAAAGCTTTACCGACTACTCGGACGTTCGGGAACTTCATAGTAGAGTGTCTTCGTTGAAATTACGAATGTGAGCAATGAGGGTCTTATTTGTCATGTACAGATACTTTATTGTTTTATCTTGAGGGTAAGCAATCTGTGCTTAAGCTATTTGTTGTCCGCGGTGATTCGAGCACAAACAATGGCATCCTTCGGTAATACCACGGTGGGATGCTTCGGAGCATTTGAGCCATAGTAAGAAGTTTAGTCCATTTTATAACTACGGGAGGAGCTTGATTTTCAATTGGTTCCACAAGATTGAATGGTTCAACAAAAGTCGGGTTGACTTGTTGTTGTTGGCGGTTAGAATTACGAGATTGAGAACGAGTGCGCATGCACTAAAATGTAAAAAGAAAATTTATACTAAATTTTTTTCTTTTTTTTTCTTTTTTTTTTGGTTTTTCCAACAATGTATTCACAATATATTTTAATAACGGACAATGAGATAAGACACTTAAACCTAATAATCAACAAGCTTCACGGTAGCTCTCTAAAAGAAAAACGCACAAAGGAGTTTGTTTAACTTTAAAAGGTGAACCGTACCTCGCGAGAGACACAAAAGGTAAGTTTTTGATCTTTGGTTCTGGAACTTATTAGTGGATAATACTTCCGTTGAAAGTATTATATGTTGGTGTTCTTTTACCAACTTGGTAATTTTTTTATTTCTTTTTATGGACAATGTTTCTGTTTTTTTTGTTTTTATATTATAATTATACTAATAAAAGAGAATGAAAAATATTTTAGTATATAATTTTTTTTATATGAAAATAAACAAAATAACTTCACACGGAAGGATCTTCAAACACAAATTGTCAAACGGCTTCAACAATCGTATACAATCCTCCCCGGCAGCGGCGCCAAAAACTGACAAGCTTCTTGATCAACCCTTTTTTAAATATATATAAATAAATATATAAATACTTACAAATATATAACAAGGATAAGAATCAAAAATCTCTCAATGTAGTAAACCGGCAGTATGAATTCCCGGGTCGTTATCCCCAACGAGGAATGCAATTGAAAGCCGAGAGTCGTTTTGAGAATCAATGCTTGAATAGAACAAGATTGGGATTGGTTTTCTAAAACTATGGGAAAATTAATGCAAGTTACACTAAAATTAACTAAGGCAGCACAAATTTAAATTAAAAACGTAAAACGGGAATCCTAAATACGCGTCTATATATCAATACTTCCAAATTTTAACCCTACAATAGAAATTTTTCATGTAAACCTAAAATGACCAAAAGAAAATTTTCTAAACAAAAATTATATTTTTTTGGCTTTTAAGAATTTTTATATAATAAAATTACTAATATTTTTTATATCTATTTAAAAATCCTAGGGAAAATAGCAAATAAATAATAAATATTCCAAAATAATGATTTTCATTCTTAGGAAAATCCCTAACAATCTGTTAAAAATTGAAGAAAACTATTTTTAAAATTTTTTATTATAAAATTCTATTTAATTAGGATTAATTTAATAAAGCATAATTATGGAAATGAAAATCTATAAATGCGTAAAAATGATTTTAATGGCTTGCTAAACCTAAAAAATAGATTCTAAATCTAAAAAAACTATTTTTTGTAATTTTCTGGAATTAATTTACTATTTTTTTTTACTTTTTAAATTGTACCTACGAGAAATTTAATTAAAAATTAAAATAAAAAAAAAAAAAATAAAACTTGGGAAAAATTCTATAAATTGCATGAAAAGTCCTAACAGTTATGAAAAAGATAGGAAAAATAAGCTTGATCTCATAGCTTATCAAATAAGCCCAAACTAGCTACGGCTTAGAATAGAAAAATAAGGGCTACCATAAATGATGTAAAGAATTGATTTTGCAAGGTTATAACGAAAATTTCCTAAGGGTGCTAGTGGGTAGTGAGTGTGGTGGTTTAAAATGCCTTGGTTGAGGTGGTTGAGGTCCCGGGTTCGAGCTTTAGGCTCACTAGAAGGCTTCCCACTATCCAGACCATTTTTATTTTTGCAAAATTTTTTAACAATTTTTAAATAAGATCAAATAAGGAACTTTTGCACAATGGCACTTTTTATATAAGCCCAATATAAGAACACACAAAATAAGCAATGAATGACAGAAATGTTTTTGACTCTTATGGCTTAAAAATGGGGGGGGGGTTAATGTTGGTTCTTTTTTGGGACAAATAGCTAACAAAAGGCAAATGAGCTTAAACAAATACTTAATCGACTCTAGTAGCAAGAGTGAACTAGATTTAAAATTAAGAATAATATGCTAACATAAGCTGAAAATGTACAGATAAAACTAAATGGCTTAAATATTCTATAGTTAAAAAATTATGCTCTGATAGCTCTAAGCTGATAATTAGCGAAAATGGACAAAATCCATCCTAATAAGCAAACTAAAACCCTAATAAGACAGAAGCAATAAGACAGTTATGCTTAAATAAGCATAAGAGAAAAATGGCCAAATCGACATATCCAAAACAGCAAAGGGTCACTTTTTGGGCTTAATATTAAGCCAACAAAATGGTTCATTATGGGGAAAACTGATTATTCCCTAAATAAGACTTATCAATAAGCTATTTAAATCAGCAAAGAAAAAACATTTTGAAACTCAAATTGCCTTTAAAATGGCTTTTGAAAAAGCCTGTTGTTTCAATTTCAAAAATTAGAAATTTTTACTACAAAGTAACTATTTGGCTTAAACAATTAAGCAAACATAACAGGATCCTTATGGATTCAGACCTTCAAACAGATTTAATTTGGACCTCAAAGAATTTTATCATCAACCAAAAACTATTTTGAAATTAAGAGAAAGCCACAAAAAGTAAATGAAAAAGCTGTTTATCAAAATTTCCACACTTAGAAAACTTTTGGACAAAACTTGACAGAAATAAAAAACAACTATTACAGGATTAAAGAGACTTATACTACTTCAATAACAACTCATAAACACTTCTTAAAAACTATTCACAAAGTCTTAATCAATTAAGCTTCATGAATTTTTTTTAACATCACAGATTTAAACATTCAATAGACAAATCCTAAAAACAGACATTCAAACCTTAAAACCTTTTAAAAATAGATTAAAACTCTTAAGAAAAGCTTGTTAAAGTTGACTAGTGACCCACATGGTTCCAAAACCCTTTTTGACCCATTTTGCAGGTTAAACCAAACACCCCTTTAAAACTGTTTTTACTACTTTTAACTAGATAATAAAGATTTTTAATGAACAAACCCTTAATGTCATGTAATAAATAGCTTATATCAAAACTAATGAGCCTCGTTTTAAATACAAGTTAACCACCGAAATAAGATGGACATGATTATGCAACTAGATAAAAAGCTATGTAAGAAGATTTTAAAGAAAACTTGCACAAATGAAATTTTAAACTACAACTAAGCATTCATAAGCATTAGACATCATAACAAAGCACAAATAAGCAAATAAGAACTTACAAACACCCTTGCTCAAAACAGGGTAAATAATTAAATCTACAAGCTCTAGCTTGTCAAAAGACAAGCTAGTGAGGTCTATAAGCTCTTCCCAAGCTAGCTTATCATTCAAAAAGATGATATAGGGGAATAAAACTAGGTGTTTTAAGGGGTGGATCTTTTTAGTATTCTTTTAGATTTTTATGATTAAAACAGGAAATAAAAGAGATTAAAACAGTAAACTAAGGCTTGATTCAAGAAACAAAAAGCTTAGTGAAGCTTTTAGGTAAGATCTACAAGCTGTTTCATAGCTTTTCAAAGCTTAACAGGTTATAATAAATGATCAAACACATAAACTTAAAACACAAACCTCAAATTTTTCATTAAAAACTTAAACTTTTACAAGGAATTGAAATACAAAACACTTTTAAAACTTAAATAAAAACTACACTTAAAAAGAGACTAAAAAAACTCCCTCACTATAAGGGTTAAGCCCTCTGTTTATAGGATAGGATAGATGCTTCGAGGTCTTTAGCTGGTTTTCTTGTGTGAGAGGAAAAGCAGTATCAATCTTGGCCTTTCAAATCATATTTGTGCTTCTTTTGATCAATCATGGCCCTTGATTATTGCCACGCAATCATTCCCCAATGATTGCTTTTGGATTACCAACGTATCAGAGCAAAACGTCACTCATTGCATCATTATTGGCTTCTAGAAGGTGGGTTTAATCCTTGGAGTAAGTGTAATTTTGGATGTGGAGAGTAAATAGTAAAAATGGATACTCGCGGGAAAAAGGGAAGGATGCACAGTGTTTTGAAACCAGGGTGAAATTTGGTCATATGGCACAAATGGTCCTTCAACTTATATATCTTATTTGCAATGAATGTCCTTGTGGTAATGATATTTTTGATCTTTTGGCAGAAGAAGTACCTCAAAGTGTATAAAGTTATTACATGGTTGGTCCTTGTAGGGTTAACAAACGTTAATGATTTAAGGCTTAATAGCCGTTAAGTGATTGGGGTTTTGGGCTTGTTGGGCCGGGTATAAAAGGATTGGGCTTTTGTATTATGGCTTAAGGCTTATAAGATATAAGTGGGCTGTCCCGGGCCCACTAGGTGGGTACGGGTGGGCCCACTTTTAGCAATTTAGGCTTTCGGGTTCGGTTTTTGATGCTCTTTCCAATGCCTCATCTCAAGGTTGACTTTGACTTTTTGACTTTTTGTTGACTTTGACTTGGACCTTTTGACTTCTCACGGTCTTTCCGTTCTCGTGCTCGGTTTTGTTGTTTTGGCTTCGATTTTTGTCCTTTTCTTGGATATCCGTTTCCTGCATAATAGAAATGAAAAACATTACATACAATGTATTTTTGGTACGTTTTTAGTATTTAAGTACGAGTTTTAGTGGTCAAAGGTATGTGTAATTAAACACGTACCAAAACTCATTAATAATTTAAAACCTTTAATATTATACAAAATGATTTTATATTTTGTCATCATCAAAAAGGAAGGAGATTGTTAATACAAATAATGTCTAAATATATTATTATATGTTTCTGACCTCTCAACGTTTTTTATAACAAATGTAAAAACATTTAAGGATATAAAAATAAACGTTTACAAATTAATAATCGTAAAATTTCTATTTCTAAGATTTATCACTAGGTTATGACAAAAACAAATCATTAAGCATGATTAGTGATTAAGGGATAAATTTTTTTTCTTAACCATTAACATTTTCACAAAAAGTATTTATACAAAATTTTGAATACAAGAATTACTTTTTAATAAATAGAAAAATGTTTTATTTAATTATTTACAGTTGAATTTGGTTTTTTTACCAAATAATAGATGATTCTATAAAGATACAACACTTCACCACTAAAAAACAATAACTGGAGCGTACACTTGTGGCTCAAAATTATAGGCCTGGCGTGCCCCATATATATTTGGAGAACAACGGGACCAACATAGCTAGCCGTTGAAATTTTGTATTTATTTACTGACAATATTTCGGGCAATTAAATTCATATCTCTTTGCCACGATTTTTTCCTGTCTTCTTTCTCTCTCTAATAACTTGCTTAAAATCTTCTTTCTCTCTCTAAATCTTTTGATCACTAACATTCTTAGATCTTGTTTCAAGTGATCTAATCTCTTCTTCTCATCTCTTCTTTCTCATTCAAGTGCAAGAGAAGAACATTCGTATTCGCCAAGAAACGAATTGTTATTTAGTGATCTCTCCTCTCTTCTTCTAAGTATCAAATCTCTATTGTAATTATCTTGTGTATTTGTGTGATTCAGATAGTGTGTAAATCCGATAGTGTAGATCTTGTGATTGTGTAGTGATTGTGAAGTGGTAGATTGGTTCTAGCTAAGATTAGGACTCGACATTTAGCTTAGTGTCGGAACATAACTTAAGCGACGTGTAAACGGTTTTCTCCGCCTAAAGGGAGCTTGTTGACATAGTGAAATCTCGAGTAGGATACTCAGGGAGTGGAGTAGGGTGAAGAGGTACTTCATAGCCGAACAACTATAAAATCTTGGCATCTTGATTTGATTGTTTCTTTCCTTATCTCTTTATATTATTGTTATTGTTATTTAGCTTTAGTTTAGATTGTTATATTGTTTGTTCATATTGTAGATTGGTTAAACATACAACTCGAATCTAAATATTTTGAAAGCAAACTTTTAAAACGTAAAACAAACCTGTAAACTATTCAACCCCCTTTCTAGTTTCCACAGGTTAGAATGTCGGCAATGTTGTCTTTGGAGGCTACTTTTTCCAATAGAATGTTCCTTTTTTGAACATTGTCTCGAAGTGAGTGATGACGAATTTTGATGTGTTTTGGTCGGGAGTGATGGACAGGATTCTTACTTAGGTCTATTGCACCTTTGTTGTCACAGAGTACAAGAACATCCTCACAGTAAATGTCGTAGTCTTTCATGGCTTGCTTCATCTACAATGCTTGTTGACATGCCTTTCCGGCAGCAACATATTCAGCTTCGGTTGCGGATATTGCTAGTGGCATTTGTTTCTTACAACACCATTGCGTTAGAAATTTTCTAACTAAGCTGCAAACACCGCTTGTGCTTTTTCTATCGACGTAACTGATGTGTATTTTTATTTAAATTAATTACCAAGTTTTATTTTTATATAACTCGACTACCTATGGTCTATAACGCACTAGTGGGCAGAGTGCCCGGTCGTGTATAGTGTAGGATTGGTAAATTTGAGGTCGTTTCGAAAAGCTAATGGGTGGTCTAGAGTCTGAGCTTAAGGGTTGTCACGATTCGAAAGATGTTTTGATTATAAAAATGCAAGAAAATCAAATGCGTAAAAGAAATGGTTTTATTAGTCAAGTGGAGAAATTGTGCTAACCTAGTTAATCTTCTACCAACATAATGATTCTGCTTCCAGTGCAATGTCTAATTCTCATTTTATTATGGTGGTTCTAATATCGATAGGTCCGATTTGTAATCGTTATCTAACATATAATTCCTATGATCCCAACCCTGTTGGTCACGTTGGTCGGGTATCTAGTTCATGGTTATTAATCCCCCAACTATCCTAAAGATCTGTCTAAGTGTCGACATTCCTACTATTTGACACTAAACCCTTCTAGAAGGATTTCCCGCACTTTATAAGTGCCTACTCTAATGCATGCGGTAATACGTTAATCCCTTACACTAAGAATAAATGTCACCCTATTTCGAGTATCCGAATAAACTACCTTTTTACTTGGTCAATCTACTAAATAGCTTAAAGGGATCTACACTAGCCTCAACACTACCAAAATGCGAGGATTAGACAACAGGCATATAAGCTATCCTAAATAAATGATAATTAAACAAAGAAATAAGAATCACAACATTAATAAAATCATAACAAGGTTAACACTTAAAGTAATTAGCCGATCATATTGTAAATCACATAAACAATAATGAATAAAACAGTGGTTGAATTAAACATAGTGTTTGATATAATTTACTCGATGTTAAGCTAATAATGATGATGATCAGAGGTGAATTCTCCTTTGAAAAGCAGTTGATGATGGCTGGAAAATGCCTTAAGATGGTGCCATAGTCGTCCCTTGGGATATGAGAGAAAATGATGATGAAAAGTAAAGAATTCGGCCTCTATTTATAGGTTTTGAATGAGCTACGACGTAGTTGTAAGTGCAGGACTACGTCGTAGCTTAGATAGCTATGATGTAGCTTAGATAGCTACATTATAGCTGCTCTATTGCAGCTATGCCGTAGCTTATAACTATAAAGTTGTAGATATCTCTTTCCTCTTTTCTTGGCCGCCTGAATCATCTAAAATAGAGTTCGTATGGAGTTATGGTCAAAATACTAAAGCACATTTCTAGAGATATATCAGGAACATTTCTTCAACTTTCGGCATCGTTCTTCTTCCCAAGCAAGGGCGTAGTCATAATGGTCCAAATACGCCATAGTTATGACATCATCACAAAACTTCCACATCACGTTAAAAGCTATGACGCAGCCCTAACGGGTCAACTACGCCATAGTTCTTCTTAAACTTCATTTCTTTTCCAAATAATAAATGACTACGGCATAGCCATAACGGTCCAGCTACACCGTAGTTTCTTCTTGGGAAACTTATTTTGTGCATTTTTCACCTTTTATCCTTCTGTTTGCGCTCTTTTCGCTCAAATGCTCATATTTTCTTAAAAATGAATAAAAGAGCAATTAAGTACATATTTTAACATAAATATAACAATTATGAGCATTTTAAGAGGGGTTTTGATATTAAAAAGTGTGTAGTATTTGATGTTATCAAATATCCCCCCACTTGACTTCTACTTGCCATCAAGTAGACCTTTTAAATAATTCTCAAAAAGATATCTCCCAAGTTCTCTTGGAAGACATGAAGTTAAAAATTACCCAGGCTAGAAAATTCAAAACCGAGCACCTCACAAAAGGAAAAACGAATCACACTCGTACTCTGACTAATCTATGTGTTTCATTTTTTGTGATTGCTCAACTGCTCAGTAATAGCAGGG
>BQNB010147752.1:0-14819 GCA_026074375.1 Tanacetum coccineum
AGCCCATTATCATGAACTGTCAATTACTGAGTAAGCGCGAATGTTATAAATAGATCTATTTGGGATTGACCTCCCCGTTCCGGTGAGTAGCGCTCATTATGCCGGTTTTCCGGACAATGAACGTATACCATGTCGGATTTGGGATGTTGCGGGTTAGAACATCATCAAGGGAAATATAGGCAATTCATACATGTCGAGCTTCAGTGTCATGAGCTTAAGGAAACGTAATTACATTTATGTGATGTTCGCATTTGTTGCATTATCATACACTTGGGAAATCTTGTGGTCCTACATTATACATTTTATAAACCTATGAATTCACCAACATTATTGTTGACGTTTTAAAGCATGTTCTCTCAGGAGGTCAATGAGGTACAAGACAAGGGATACCTTGGTGGTCGTTATTTAGGAAGTCATGTGCATTAAAGATTGGGTCGCATTACATTTTGGGGAAATACTTGTTATGTGCTAAAAATCTTTGTATTTTGAACAATGAACAAGTGAAGCTTCGGACTTATGTAACAAACAATTTGCTAAATCCAATGTATCAGTTTTAAACGACTCTTTTAATGGTCGTTCTTATATATATCTTGTGCTAATTTGATCTATGAAGCAACACTCTCAACCCCTACTTCCGTTGCGGACCCCAATTTGGAGGTTTTTACATCTTTTATATAACAATGATTCAAATATAATGGTTTCAAGACAATATGGGCCAATATATAAACAACCATATTAGGAATTAGTTTTAATGCTCCCCTCACTTTCACAGACGTATATATATATAATTTAATTTTGAAAAATTATAAATTATAGACAAATTATAGAGAAATTCGTACTAAAACACTATTTTATATGCCTACTAAATATTAGTCTATACTACATATTCACAATATTCATAAGATAAGATTTTGAGATAGGACCTGACGATCATGTGGTGCGCATTATTAGTTTGTAGTCCATCTCGAGTTCCCGAGCACCAACCAATCTTTCAAGAATCCAAATGATCCTTCTTCTACGCATCTGCTTATCAATCAGCTCGACCATAAGTTCTGAACCTTATTTTGTCACTAGACGTACTGACATTTCTCCTGCATCTCCTTAGTAGTATCAAAGAAAAATCGCGTATTCTATGATGAAGCTCATCCGAACTTTCTTGAGTGTCCCGTCCAAGAACTTGTACATCTCATCAGCCCGCATCACTCTTTTCTTTTTGGTCAGATCTTCATAGATTACTCCTAGTGGTTTGTGAGATGGAGTGTATAGTTCTTTGAATTCTATTTCTGGAAAGGTCTATTAAGGTGGAGTGATGTTGAGTTTCTTCTAGTAACTCTCCACACCAAGCTGTAAATCCTCGACACATTTCTTGATGATGAGACTTCTTGTGAACATACGAAGAGCCACAATAAAGTCAACAATACCGCTGTCGGTGAGGTGGAATAGCTTGTGTTGAACAGCAAGAAGCGCATGTCTTCAATGTCATTCAGGTGTAGATCACAGAAAGTCAACTTCTTACACTTAGTAGAACTGACGTACACTCTTTTCACACAATCGCTTCCCAGATGAACATATCCATGCATTTCTTGACACTACCACTCTTGATGACATCCAAATAATCCTATTTTATACATTCCTTTATCCCGACTTTATACTCATTTTAACAGTCATTTATAGAAAATTGATACTTAATTTAATTATATATATAATTTTAGTAAATAATTTAAGAATATGGTGAAAGTTAGTGAAAAGGCACGCATTATGGAGCATAAACAAAGAGTTCAAGAAAGTCTACAAATTCTGACAACCTATACGGCGTATCATTCTAAAAGTTATGCATAAAATGAAGTTAGAATGGCGACTTTGTGAGCTAATGGTGAAACGACATGAAAAATGATAAAAGATGAAGTAAAACAATGAAGAGTGAAAGATTAAGACATGTCTCAATGATTTGGCCATAACTTATTCATCCGAGCTCTGTTTTAGTTGATTCAAAAGGCCATGGAAAGATAAAAAAAGATCTTTATGTTTATGTAATAAAAGATCCGAAATTCTACAGTTAGCTTGTAGTAATATCAGTTAGAAAAGACATTTCGTAAATTATGGGTTGTACACACGAACAAGGAAAGAAGAAAATAAAGCCCACTTGGTTTATTCTTGGGCCTTGGATGAGCTATTTTAGGACGTAGAGTAAGCAAAAAGAAGAGAGCAAGTTGGGCTTTTGGTTGCTGGTTTGGAAGAGAGAAAAGCAAGAAAGAAAGAAAATAAACAAAAGTTGGAATTGGGCTTGGACTGGCTTGACGTAGAGGACAATGAAAAAAATAGGGATTTATCCCTATATAAACACACAATTATTTCAGAGGCGAGGCACTTTTATATAACATCATTCGTCCCACACATCAGACGAAACAAGAAAAGAGAGCAGACGAAACAGTATGGAAGGGAGGAAAAAAGAAGAATCCAAGTGAAGTGGATCCAATTAAAGGAAAACTTTTTGTAATTCTAAACTCCACTATACAGTTCGGTAACATTAATGTTTTATTGTTCATCTATGATTTCCCTGTATGTTACAAATGACTATTGGCTAATAACCTTTAGGTATTAGCCATTTTTAATGATAATAAAAAGTTTAAATTGACTTTATATCGATTGTTCTTTATTCGTTGCATGTTGATTACGGTTTATCACTTCAACCCAGTTTATGTGCTTAATTATGTGTTTCCCCAATCATTACAACTGGGTCTATTCCTACATAAGTTAATGCGCTGCAACTTCGATGTTGTTTTGCGTAAGGCTAAGAGGTCTGGGATAGAAACATATACTCTTATTCATAAAACTAGAAATACTAGGATCGCCAATAGAAAGCCACTGTTTCGATTTTAAATGGTTAAACTAGAAATGTAAATTAAAGCCGGTGACCTTAGGATTACACATAACGACCAGTTTCCAAAGATAATTAAAGTATGGTGCGTAGACTACTTGTATATGAATACCATTAAGCAGTAAGTGGTAAAATCCTCCAAGAGCAAGTTAAAATATAACCACAAACTAGTTCCTAGATAGATATAATCCATCGGGAGTTAGCTTCAAGCGGTTCTAGGTTAATTTGTGCACAAGAATTAACTAGCGACAACATAAAGCGAACCTCTTAGTCAATGGCGAAGATCCACCTGACTTTGTAAAGATAAACCATATATAATGAAATTAATACAATCATAGCAACGATAGAAAAACAGGCATATTATTAGATTAAACTGGCTAATACGTTTTCCTTAGATTTGACTGCTTCCCAATCTTTTGTTAATCATTTGTGTGCATTATTTGTCATCACCTTAAGATAATTAGAACTAAACTCGTGCCAGTCTCTCAGGCTAAAACCCCCATTTATGTTAGTTTAGGTTTAATTAGATTTATTAAATTAATTGAAGAGTTAGATTTAGTACTAAACCTAGGAAATAAAGATACCGCGGCCAAGAATGTAAGAGTTTAACTTCCACTCTCAGTGATCGACACCCTACTTACCATGAAGCTACATCTGACCAGGTATACTCTGCCCATTTAGAGTTTTGTAATTTAGCGGTACATAGACGCATAAAAAAAATAGTAAAAAACTTGATAATAAATACAACCTACACAATGACACATCAAGTATTTACATCATTGATCAGGAGTCGATTGTTTAAATTTTCCTGTATTTAATTGGTATTTTTAATAATTTAGTTTTGTTTTCTAACCTATCTGCTTGTTAATTTATTGAATACGGCGTAATCAACATCAAACATCGATACGAGCGTATTCCAGTCTACAGAATATACGTATTAACTGTCTGATACCGCATGCGGCAAATTTAGTTAGCTTCTATTAGTTTTTAGAATATATTTACTTTGGAAATATGTCTTTTTAGGTACCATTATTTTGGTTTCCCTCCTTACCCATATCAATACACTACAAGGAGGTTAAACTATCTGAGGAGAACAGTGTAGCTAAATTCATTGATAAAGGTAAACATGAACATAGGGAGATGGAGATATTCATTAAAGAATTTAGAACCACCAATGAGCTTTTGTTAAAAGAATGAAGCAACTTATTGAGTGAGCTGAAAATCAAGGTAAATGAATTGTCAAAGGTTGTGAGTAATATTTTGATTCCAAAAAATGAAGTCAAAGGAGTGACAACTAGTGGGAGGAAAGATGACGTCTGAAGCCACTCGTAGTAAAGAAATAAATGAAACTAGAATCAACAAGAATGAACCTCCCCAGTTATGAACAAGATAAGTTGTATGACTAAAGCCCGCAATGATAGAGTGAGAAAAATAAATCTTCAAGTATTCGCGAAAGGACTACTCAACCATTGGTAAATACAACAATCATCTATTCCTTTCCCAAACCGGGTGAGAAAAGAAAAAGAAGAAGCACTGCAACGAAATTTTTTGGAGAATCTGAAACAACTCGATATTAATATTTCGTTTATCGAAGCCCTAGTGCAAATACCAAAGATAACGCTAAATATCTAAAGAGTACTGACAATAAATCGTGACTTGAAGAAGCTTGTACAAGACAACTGAAAAAAGGTTCTAAACACTCTTGTCTCACAAACTCATATAAAAAAAAAGACCCTAGGAATTTCACTATCCCTTGTCAAGTATTGGAGAAACATAAGGAAGCAGAAGACTTTGGCCGTAGATCACTTATCTAGGTTTGAGAATCTGCATATGGAGGTGTTAACTGATGAAGGAAATTGCTGATAAATTCTCCGACGAGCATTTAATGGTGCTAAAATCCAAGTTTAATAATGATGAAGCCATGAAATGCGGATTTTGTTAATTATAATTGTGTATGGAAGGTTTGCACCCCTACATTTGACCTATGAAAAAAGAAGAGGTTTTTTTCGCAAGTCATGACTTTACATTTGGAGAGAACCTTATGTAATTTAAACAGTGCGCAGAAATATAAGAGAAGATGTGTGGCTGCGGGAAGGAAACCCTCAAAATTCCTAGGACGCATTGTCATTCATGACTACTAGTGGGCATCAATATGATAATGTAACCCGCAAAAGAAGGTTAACGAGTCCAGATTTTAATGGCATAGTGTCTTAAAGATGCCTAAGGAGAGTCTATGTAAGATACGATGTTGATACATGTCAAAGATCGGGAAACATATCTTTAAGGAGAACGAAATGCCTTAAATCAACATTAAGTTTATTGAGGCAAGTCTTTGATGTTTGGCGGAATTAAGATTTTATGAGACCATTTCCCTAATCTAGAGGTAATAAATACATATTGTAGCTGAGATATTGTCCCAAAATGGGATGGCAGTTAATCACAAGCATTACCTACGGAATGATTACCCTTGAAAAACTTAAGTCCGAAATAGGAGTGGTCCAAACATTGTTAAAACAAGTATATCCTGCACGGGGCTATAGCAATCACTGACAGGGCACGTGATCAGCTACAAGTCATGGACAAAAAATTTGAGAAATAATAACGAGGAGTAACCTTAACAATGAGAGGATGATGAGGTTTAAAGAGCTTCGAGAAAGGTGTGACAGAGAGGTCAGAAGGGAGTCCCTAAACTTAAAGACCTCACAAAAACAAAAGTGCTATGCTGGGGAGAACAAACCAAGAATGTAATTTTATTGTATCCAGACCTGTCATCCAGTTACCCAATACGCGTATCCCCCTATCCATAGAATATGGCCTGTATGATCTAACCTGACGTTATCCTTTTTTTTTGCATTAATGTTAATATGTGCCAATATGACTTATTCATAACCATAGATAACAGCATATTTGACTGTCAGACACGCGAACTTAAGTGATGTTGTTTCTACAGGATTCAATACGCTTATCTGAAACACTGATATAGCGAATCGACTTCCTATATCATTTCTCTCAAGTTTGTTATACTAACCGTAAACCGAGATTATCGAAGATAGGAATTGGCACTTGTTTTCTTCTACATCTTACAGATCTACTGGAACGAAAAGAAGAAATTGGGAGTTATCACAATCTAGGAATTCTTGCTCATTAAACAACATATGAGAATCTAATCGAGCAAAATATCAGGAATTTCCTCATTCTAATTCTTTTTAAGTTCCATTATATAAAATATACACAATAGCAACAAGGAGACGTTGAATAATTCAAGTGGGTGGAGCGAAATAGAATTTATAACTTGACCTAATTTATCACACTAAAATACTTAAATTATGCTCAATTTTAAAATTTTTTCAAGCATACTTATTTGAAATTCGCAAGTTACATTAACTCAGCCCTACAAAAACCCTTATAAGATTATGTGAGGATTAACCTATCCACTTTCCAAATGTTTACCCAAATTCCATAAAAATATAGTATTCGGTGATGTTTGTAGACTTTAGAACTTGTGCCTTGGTATGATCTATCAGTACCACAAAAATGAGTACTATGATTTAGATGGAGTACATGATTTAAATTGTAAATTTCTAGGATTACACCCAAAAGAGCCTTTATATGTAGGTTTTATAACTAATTACACTGGGTTAGTTAAATCCCCACTAAACCCTTTTGTTTACCACACATCTCAAGAGTTAAGGTACCCCAAGAAAAGCCATAGCGCCAAACCATTAGAATAACACCCAACTGTTCGATTCCATTACACCTTTACACCTTAGCCTACCCTGTTAGATTAAGTCCATTTATCAGTGCTAGTTATTCAAGTTGATAAAGTTATGTATTTCTCAAGTCTCTCTTGTGATGATATTCTATTAGGTGGAGTAACGGATGGGAAGCAAATTTGCACATTACAGAAGAAATGTAAAAGTAGCCAAAACTCATGTATTTTACTACCATCACAATTATTGGTACCTCTGAAGAATGAAAAATTATCGAAGGAATTATCCAGAATTATTATGATCGTGAAGATGGTGAAATTATACCGAGTTTCGTAGTTAGTATATGAAAAAAACAAAAAAAATAGAAAAACCGTAACAAAAAAGAGAAGGAAAGTTTGAAGATAATCGTTTCGCAAACATTACTGAAGGAATTATATGAAGGATCGATTATTCGTTGATACGTCTTATAAGTCAATGATGTAAAGTTTTATATAAAGTGGTAGATATCGCCACTTGTCTTGTAAAAGTATGTAAAGTATGGGAGATTGGAGATTAGACAATTACGGGAAACAGATCACTTTTTGTTGATGATTTTTGATCTTAAGATAAGATGTGTGTAAATAGTTGTGTCTTTATCATGGCAACGGTCAGAAAAAAGTGTCTAGCAACTTGTGCCTTATTTGTTTTGGACTTAATCTATTTGTTTCGTAATTTTTATTTAACAACAATTTACTTCCCTTTCCTAATCAATTAACATGGTTATTACGCAATAAGGGATGATTCCGAACATGCATGACTAATCTGTCGATATTACTGCCATGTATGCCTATGATCAAATGCATTGTTGGTTTATTACGTATGGATGAAAGTAAGAAGATCCCTTACCCTATATCATCATCATCCTAACCCTTGGTTAACTCGCATGTAGATGTGATGCGTCACACACATGTCTATTCCGTCTTTATGGCCATATATTTTTGTGCTATATCTACTATGTTGGTGGAAACTTTTTGTGAAAGATAGTACAATGAAAAACCCTTAACCTTAACTAAAAATCCATTTTACCTTTAAAACTTGTTTACTCTTTAGCTCTATGGTCTAGAGATGTGAATCCTTGCCACGCTCTATGATAGTAAAAAAAAAAAAAAAAATACTCGTACACGACCAAACAATTGAGGAAATTAAAAAAGTTTTTAATTAATTTATTTTACAATGAGTAACTCACATAGATTAGATTAGTGATTTGAATGTTTTCATCAACCCTAATTTCGGTGAGTGTATGGTGTTAAGTACTTGTAATAGATCAAATAAATGCTTAAACATAAAAATCCTTAGGGATACATTTTTATAAACTTACTAAGGCTACTAGGACACAGATATGACATCAAGGGGGGGTATATATGATGACATCAAATAACAGCTAATTGATGCATTATTTTAACAATCTTTATTACTTGTTTCTTACATATCTTTTATAAAATTAAATTGATACTTACTGAATATAATTAATTATTAGCAGTAAAATAATCTGAGTATATGGTGAAAGTTAGAGGAAAGGCAACGCATTATGGAGCAAAAACGAAGAGTTATATAAAAAGTCTACAAATCAGACAAACCTATACATCGTATCATTCTAAAAGTTATGCATAAAATAGATTTAAAATGGCGAATTTGTAAAATGGCGATTTGGCCATAACTTATTCATTCGAGCTCCATTTTAGTTGATTCAAAAGGCCACGGAAAGATAAAAAGAAGATCTTTATGTTTATGTAATAAAAGATCCGAAATTATGAAGTTAGCTCATGGTAGTATCAGTTAGAAAAGACATTTCATGAATTATGGGCCAGACACATGAACAAGGAAAGAAGAAAATAAAGCCCACTTGGTTTATTCATGGGCCTTGGATGAGCTATTTTGGGACGTAGAGTAAGCAAAAAAGAAAGAGCATCTTGGCTTTTGGTTTGCGGGTTTGGACAGAGAGAAGTGAAAGCAAGAAAGAAAAACAAACTAAAAGTTGAATTGGGATTCGGGCTGTGAGCTTGTGACTGGAGGACAAGGAGAAAAATAGGGATTTATCCCTATATAAACACACAATTCTTTCAGAGGTGAGACACTTTTATATAACATCAATCCGTCCACACAAATCAGACATCAGACGACACAAGGAAATGAGGAGCAGACGAGAACATTCATAGAATGTGAGAAAAAAGAAGAATAGAAGATCTAGATGAAGAAGATCCAAATTAAGTGGAAAAATTTTGTAATTTCTAACACTCTCACTATCCGCGACGGTTATCATAATGAGTATTAAATCGTTTATCTATGATTTTCGTGTATTGTTACAATGACTAATCGGCTAATACCAATAGGAATTTAGTGCCCTGTTTATGATAAGGATACATCTGCTATATTCTCTTGATATCTCAGAGCGCGAGCTCATTATATCGCGTTGTTCTTTCTATTCGTGTGCATGATGATTATGTTTATCACTTCATATCCCGTTATTCTATATTATGTGTTTCCCTATCGAGATCATTCAACTGATCTATCCTAATATTTAATAGCCTTCAACATTGGTGTAGGTTTCTGGGCAAAAACTAAGATAGTTCGTGAATAAAAATCATAAAACACTTATATAAACTCACTAGAAAGCTAGGCATAACCAATTAGAAAGCCCTGTTTTGATATATAGGTGCGTTTTAACTGGATAGGTAACAAAAAGGCCATGACTTTAGATACACATAATAGAGTCCTATTTCCCATA
This sequence comes from Tanacetum coccineum, assembly GCA_026074375.1. Classification (NCBI taxonomy): domain Eukaryota; kingdom Viridiplantae; phylum Streptophyta; class Magnoliopsida; order Asterales; family Asteraceae; genus Tanacetum; species Tanacetum coccineum. The sequence goes on from BQNB010147752.1 coordinate 9,353, forward strand.
GGTATTAAGATAGCGAGGACTACTAGAATATGAATTTCCATAAACAGTAAGATGTGTAAGGAAGGCCATACCATGACGCTAGGAATCATATAAACCACCAATATTGTATTCCAAGATAGACTATCATCCAAACGTGTGAGCTTTATGCGCGAGTTTTAGTTAATTATGACAGGATTAACTAATAGCCAAACCTCAGTATAGGAAGAAGATCCACCTGACTTTGGAATGAATATATCCACCAACGATCAATACAATCATTGCAACTAATAGAACTAATCAAGACATATTTATAGATTAAAACTGCTAATACGTTTTTCCGGTCAGATTGACTGCTACCCATATTTTGTTAAATCAATGTGTGCATTATTTGATCATCACCTAGGCTAATTAGAACTAAACTCGTGCTGTTCTCTCAGCTAAAACCCCCCTCATTGTTAGGTTGTTAGTTTAGTTTTATTAGATCTTAATTAGAATAATATAGGAGCTAAATGATTAGTACTAAACTAGGTAATAAAATACTTGTACGAACTTAAAAGTTAACTTCCACAGCTCAGTGATCGACACCCGACTTACCCTACGAAGCTACTTCTAACCTGTAACACTGCCCGTTATGTTTGGTTTTTTTTTGTTATTTATAGTAAGTACAGTCATAAATAAAAAGATACAAACTGTAATAAAAAACAACCTACACAAAGACACATGCAAATCTATTATTACACCACAAAATTTCTCTTAGTAGTGTACACATTAATTCTTGAACATTTTTTCTTGTTCAGCTAAGATCTGTGCCATATCTTTCGCCCTTTACCCTAGTGTTTGATCCCTTTCAACGCATCTTTGTCATACCCCACTATAGGTAGACTCCAAAGCTGTATAACCATGTCTTTCAATCCTCTCCAATCACATACGAGCTGCTTTAGTCTCTTCGCATCGACAGTAGATATACGTTCTTTCCAGATCAGAAGATTTCAGATACTCCAGGTCATTGTTGAACAAGTAACTAGCAGCAACGGTTAGATGACCTGGGTGACCTTGTAGAGGAAGAGGTTTAGACAGGTCAAAGGGGAAACGATCTCCTTCAGGATTATTCTAATCAAGCCCTACTTGTCAATGCATTGAAACACTCTTGGAAGTGGTACTCTAGTTCTATGCTGATAGAACACGTGCCTTTTAACAGATTATAGGTAGGTACTAACAAGATATCTTGAGTAAGATTATCAATTTTGAGTCGATTCAACACATACTTGGAGAAGTCAATTGGATTGGCCATTAGGTTGTTGAGTGTGAGAGGATCCTTTATAACACCCTGTGTTTTCAAGTCATTGACGACGTTGATAAATCCACAATGTACCTTTTTAGTTGTACTCCTTTGCATTAAATCGAAAATGTAAGCTAAATCGAGTACCCAAATTTTTATTCGTTTAATGTAAAACAGCATCAAACAATTAAATGTTAACCATCAACAGTTATGTAAATATATTTTGAGAAAAATTATTAACTTTGGTTCATATTACTTTTATCGGATACGTAAAAGTTAATACGTATCGCGATAAATTGCCGTTTAGGAGCACTCCCAGTAACCACCAAATAATCTTCCTAACGCTTTCAACAAATACCCACATTTATACCCAATACATAAAAAGTTACAAAAATATATCATATATAACATATATATGCCGAAATTAGTGCAATCTATACAAGGTTATACAAGAAAAATGAAAGAAACATTAACACTTGGTCAATGTACATCACATATGCATTAAGCACACCCTTGTTCCCTTTGACCAAGAGTCTTCCCTAAGACCCTCCTCATGTTCCTTGGACTCCTATTACACCTTTTGACTAGTTAAACACTTATATAATACTTATATGCATGCAAGTAACACATATATAGCAAAATACTTAAGTAAAAATCACAAACCCGCCTTTTGGCTCTCATATAGCCACGCTCAACCTCCCCCGCCCCCCCCTCTAAACAATTCCATAACAAAATTTTATTCAACCTATATCCCTTCATACACATCCATAACAGAGTCATTCTAAGTGTTTCCAACCACTGAAACACATTTTGCAAGTAATAATCAAAGAAAAAGGAAAAGCTCTAGGGATTTCATGACGAAAACAAGAATTCTTTGTGCAAGCTTGGATTTTAAGGCTAAACACGGGTTTAGCATTTGTTGATCATCATCATCATACACCATAAGGTCATCTAGAACCCTTTATGTTCTTTCCAATATTCATTTTATGCATATGTTAGTTCTATTGTAGCTTTTGAATCAACCCTTCTCAAGGCGCGATTTTTAACATGTATAAATGGCGAGTTTTTACTTATAATGATCATTTTCGCACACTATTATATAAGTTGAGATATTGCTAATATCATTTAAAAAAGATGAGAAAGTATTGTACCATATTAAGTTGGTGTAAAAATGATTAACTACAAAAGTAGTAAGGTATAAAAGCAAGGTTAAAAAAATGGATTCAACAAGGTCACTCAAAGATTCTATCCAAAATTCATATATATAACACATTATTTTATGTTTTTATAAAGTAGTATGATTCACGACGATTCCGAAAAGGTAAGAAACTTGTCAAACGGATTTATAACTAAAACTAGAGCGAAAAACGAGCGGTATAGATTTGAGGTATAAAAAATCCAGCATTGTTAAGTAGAAAGTTTCTGTCAGCAATTTAAATAAGGTATTTGCGGCACATTCCGAGTCCGTTTTCGGCCTTCGGCCGAAACATTAAATCCGTACGGGAAGTCGTTTTACTTCCCCGCGAAGTTCTTTAAGTCTAAAAGCGAGTGATAACGGGTCGTAAGGCGGGGGCAAAATCTGGCTTTTTGGTAATTTATACACTACGTCAGATCTGATGCGAGTGCTTTTTCGCCCATTTTGGTCGAGTTTCGGGTCTCGGACAGAACTGGAAAGTTGTTCAAAATATCGTTTCGCATAAATTCTCTTTAGAACCCGACCATGAAAAATGTGATATTAGTGGGTCATTATAGTCGGTCAGACTAGAAAATAAAACTATCACACTACCAGGATAACAAATCACTACCGGTATAATCAACCTACCAGGAGTAACTAATATACTACCAGTAGTAATAACACTACCAGGAGTAACTAATATACTACCAGTAGGAATAACACTACCAGAAGTAACTAATATACTACCAGTAGTAATAACTACAACCCCTACTAGTAAAACTATAATTACATAATTCATATATTTATAATGTTTTACAATATAAAATATGGTTTTCCACGTCAAACAATTAGATGGAGATTAGCTAAATAGACTTATTGCAGGTAGAGATTACTCAATTGATTAGTAACTTTATACGCCTTAAATAAAATAGGTTGCAACCGACGATTTGCGATGACGTGCGATATCTGTAATATTAGAGATTTATTGAACTCAATGTGAGTTCATAGCCCCACATTTTACATTTCAATGTTTATAACAATGGGTGAAAACCATGCTTTGTTTTATAAATTGGACGCAAGTGGATATTTATAGATTGATTACAGTTTGCCTAAGAGCGATAACCCAAGTTGAGCCCCAATTATCATAGAACAGTCCAATTGCATAGATGTAGTTGTTAATTAGATTAATGCGATGCCGAATGTTATAAATAGATCTAGTTTGGGACAACGACCTCCCCGTCCCGGGTGACTAGCTATCACCGATAACGAACGTATAGCGATGATCGAATTGGGGATAGTTTCAGGTTAGACATCTATTCGGGCAGAAATTGCAATAAATATTATTATTGCAAGAAAGTATCGTCGATTTTATCAGTGACCATGAGCTTAGCGAAAATGAATTCTAGGTTTTGTATTGACTGCATTTGTTGCCAATGATCACAAGAAAAGTCATGCGGTCCTGCTTAATATGATTTATCAAACTATGAAATCAACCAACAGTATTGTTGACGTTTAAGCAAAGTTTTTCAGGAGAACAGTAAGCATAAGTGAGCTAAGGATACATATGGGGTGATTTTGTTTTGGAGGTCATGCTATAGATAAGGTTGTAATTATGTTTTGGAACACGTGTATTGAGAACCAAACTTTGTAATAACATAATAAAAACTAAGGTTAAAGCCTCGGCTATTTGTATCAATATTTGATAAATCCAATGTATCAGTTTTAAACGACTTTTTTGGACGTTCTATGTATAGCTCTTGATGTTATAGATCTATGAAGTACACCCCTGCAACCTTATTCCACTGCACCCAAATTTAGGGGGTGTTTACAGATGGTATCAAGAGCCAAGGAGTTAATAGAGAACCAGGTCAAATGTTTTTGCTGACTATTAAGCGTTTTCAACATTGCATTCATAAAAAAGGGATTTTTATACGGGACATACATAACACTATTTTTTGCATTCATTAGTTTACTAAAGATGCTTACATGATGCATATTACGTGTTCATAATTTAAAAACGTAAGTTACTAAAGTATATATGTATCTAAACAAAGAAAGAGTAGGTGCTATTCTTATCGCACAACCTACAAATATTTATATAAGTGGTCTATTTATATAAAAGGAATATTTCTTTAGCAAGTATACGATAAGCTCGAAGTCCCTAAGCGTCCTAAACTTAAGCTAACAAATATGATACCTAACCATCATTTATTTATGCATAAGTGCATACTCGTAATTACCATACCAGCCTGATTTAATATATTATATAAGTTAAGTTTGCTCGTTGGCAAGCTGTTATGTTTTTATTATCGACGGTTACCTACACATCTGTTTATATTAGTTCCGAGCCATAGAGATTCCAGCGAGCTTCCGATGAGGAGCTAGAGGGACCAATGAAGGATCAGCCTCTATCTGCTGATGCCTCACCTACAGCCCTATCACCAGGCTACATTGTTGACTTCGATTCAGAAGAGGATAAGGAGGACCCTGAGGAGGATCCTGCTAACCATCCTGCCGACGGATGAGACAATTATGATAATGAGTCATCTGATGATGACAACGATGATGATGATGTTAAGAAGGATGATGAGGACGAGGAGGAGGAGAAGCACCTAGCTTTGGCTGACCCTTCTGCTGTACCTACAGATGATCCTATCCCCTCAAACTAAGAATACAAAGGCATTTGAGACTGATAAGTCTGCTTCTACATCACCCACCTTTCCACACCATATCATCTTGTCTTTCGAGACCAAATCCCGTATAGTATGGATGTCTATTTAACACCATACTCCATGGTCACCATCTACTAAGGCAGGCATTACCGAGTTTGCTGCTGCACTACCTTCACGTCACCACCACCAGAGAATGATAAGTCACTCAAAGATAACATAAGAGTCTAGCATCTAGAATCTTGAGAGGTACCCTGGCCATGGACAAATAGATTGTCAATGTAGCTCATTTTGTATTCCACTAAACTTGAGTAATACTCGGTTGGTAGTGATAATAAAAAGCTTGTACTCTTTTACTCATGTAAA
>BQNB010147753.1:0-16397 GCA_026074375.1 Tanacetum coccineum
TTGTTCATATGCTGAATAAAAAGTGCAAACACAAACCCTTAAAAAGAAGGTAGTGGAGCATGTGGTAGATGATGAAGACATCCCTCTTGTGAATCTAGTTGAAAGCCTTATTCTTAAGCGTAAGTTGTTGGGAAGAAACAACCCAAGCCCCCATTGCTAAGCGTAAGTTGATGGGCAAAGTTAGCCCAACTAGTTATGTTGTTAATAAGGGTAGAAGTGTGCTGGATGAAGGTAGTAATAATGGGAAAAGTATAATGGTTGAGGATGCCAATACAGTTAAGAAAGTCGTGGACAAGGGTAAAAGTATAATGGTTAAAGAAGATTGTCATGTTCATTTGTCTGTCTGTAGGAATAATGGTATTGTAATTCAAGACAATGTTAACCCATCTGTTGTTAAAAGTGATACAAATAGTTAAAGTGATCCTACACAAGGAATTAACTACACTTTGTATAGCGATAGTGATAGTAAATATTCAGATAAGTTAGTTGACTATTTATCGAGTGGTGAAGATGAGCTGATAGAACTTAGGAAGCGAACGAGTGAAGCAAAGAATGCACCTAAGGTTCGTAAGCAACAAACTCAACCTGCATAGGAAGGTACTTCTAGTGGAGTCCGGCAAAAGAAGTAATATGTTGTTGGTGACAATGAAACTATAATTGAGCATGAGGAGTTCATGGATGATTTATTGAGAAAGCAGAGTTAAGATAATGGTTTGACTGATCCATTCCATATAGTTGAGTCTAAGGTTGAAAAGTATCCCATACATGATGTGGACACTCACTGAAGGGTGCGAAACCAAAGGTACTATGTTCTGACTTCATATATATTTACTTCCATTATCTTTTAACTGCTATTAATGGTTGGTGAAAAGTTTGTTGATACTGAGCAACTTAAAGAGTGTTTGACACATTATGCTCTTGCAAACGGGTTCTCATTATGGTTCTACAAAAGTTTACAAACCAGTGTTATTGCAAAATATGTGTTACGACTAGAGAAGATTAAGAATCTGGAGTTAGGCAAACAAAGCAAGTTTAAAAGATACCCAAGTGAGGTTGATAGATCAAACTGTTGATGGAGGTGTTATGGTAAGAAGATGACTACAAAGGATTCAATCTATGTAATATCAATGCTTGATGAACATAATTGTGTTAGGCAATTTAAGTATGGAACTTTAGTTAGCTACAAATAGATTGGTAGGCATTTTGGTACCAATATAAGGCTAAAATTTGATATAAAGCTACATGAAATTATCGATTTAGTTATGAAAAAGTACAAGTGCATTGCTACCCCAAATCAGTGTAGAAATGCCAAAAGGTGGGCTCTGAATGAAGGGGAAACAACCGTTAAGGATCCTATGGGTATATTAGGTCATATGCTAAGGCTATTCTAGATTATAATCCAGGTTCAACTGTTAAGGTTGGTGTTACAGTTAATCCAGATGATAAAACATATTTTGATAGATTCTACGTATGTTTTAAAGGGTTGAAATATGGCTGGAAATTGGGGTGTAGAAAGATAATTGCTTTAGATAGTTATTTTCTTAAGACGCCAAGCGTGGGTGAAATACTAACTAAAATTAATCATGACGCAAACAATCACATTTTCTTATGGCATGAGCTGTTGTAAATGTCAAGAACAAAGATAGCTGGAGTTGGTTTCTAGATTTACTTGGTGATGACTTAGAGATGCCTAGTGGTAATGGTTTGACCCTGATGTCAGATCAGCACAAAGTAAGTTTTTTTATTAAAAGTTTACTAACTATAGTATAACAGTACATTAGTTTCATTATAGTTTGACTTTATTAACAATCTGTATTTATGTTGTTTTATGGACTGATTGAAGCTGTAAAGGAGGTCATACCACACGCTGAGCATAGACAATGTGCAAGACACATTTACGAATGCTTTAGGAAGCGGTAAAGTGGTGTAGAGTTTATGAATCTGTTTTAGGCTGCTTCAAATGCTACCTATCCTGGAATGTTCAACAAAATAATAGAGAAGATCAAGAGAGCCAACTCTAAAGTTTATGAGTACCTATTGAAAAAGGAGCCTAAGACATGTTCAAGGGCTTATTTCCATATAGGTACCAACTATGAAGCCGTCAAAAATAGGTTTAGTAAATGTTTTAACTCTGTGATCTTAAGCGTGAGGAGTAAGCCACTTATAACCATGCTTGAAGCAATGAGGGTCATTATTTTGGAAAAATAAATACTATGAGGAAATTGTGTGATAGATGGACTGAAGATAAATTTGTCAAAACATACAGAAGAGGTTGGAATTAACAAAATATCGGCATAGGTATTCCTTTAATCCATTTAACTTTATAAAATAAGATCAGCATAGGTATTCTTGTAATCCAGTTTTCAATACAAAAGTTAACAAAATTCTTATGGTTTTAAATAGGTTTTAGCATGTTATACCTACTGGTAGAGATTTGTTTGAAGTTAGGAATGGGTCTGAAGCATATGGTGTTGATGAGCAACGTAGAACATGTACTTTCATATTATAGTCGCTTTTAGGTTTGCCATGTTCTTATGTTGTAGCAGTTATATTTAAGATAAATAGGATGGTAGAAGATTAATATGTGCTTAATTACACATACCTTTTGCCTATAAAAACGAGCCTAAATGACTAAAAACGTACATAAAATACCAAATATATGTGTGTTTTGCTTTATATACTGTGCAGGTACCGGATATTCACAAAAGGACAAAACCGAAGCCAAAACCGACAAAACCGAGCACGGAATTGAAAGAGCTCCAAAAAGTCAACCCGACAAGTCAAAGCCGAAGCCAAAACTGAAGAAATACTTAATGGGCCCACATGTACCCATCTAATGGGCCGGGTCAGCCCATTAAGGTATTATATGAAGACTAAAATGGTTAATAAACCATTTAGGGCCCAAAACCTATCTAGGCCCAAAACACTTAACTGGCCCAAAACAGCCATTAGTCCCCAAGGACTGTGGTTGCAATAGAAGAATACAACCTGAGGGGCCAAAGCTGCCAACTCCCTTACCCTTTTACACCACAAGGACTGTCTATGCAATATGCCTATACAAGTTGAGGGGCCAATTCTGTCAAAATTACAAAACTTTTACTCTGTATCACCAAAACAGTAATACAAACAGAGTACCACTCTTTGGCGCCAAAATTCCATTTTTGTGTCTTCAACCTCTCAACCTCAGCAACTAAACAACAAAACCCATCAACCCCACATCACATGGGCTCATTGCCATGTTGGCAATCCCACACAACCCCATTCGTCCAAGAATGAAGACAAAAATCAATGGTTGAGATCATAGGACTTGGTGAGCACTCAAGATTGATGGCTTAGATGATGACTTCGAGCTCTCTCACACAAGAAACACACCCTCTTGTTTCTCTTACAGAAGAATCGCAAGTGAAGACCCAAGACCCTTAGCTTATTTTCTATAAATAGGACTTTTGTGAGCCCTAAGAGGCACGAAGTTTATTTTTCAGCCATTTTACTTTATGTATTTTTACTTATTGCACTTAATTCTAAGTCTTGTAACTGTTTTTAAGAATTAATGAAAGTTTGAGTATTTTGTTCTAAAATTCTGTTTATTTAAGATTATTGTTAAAAGTGTTTTATAAGATCTCATAAGCTCATTTTAACTTGTTATAAGCTGTTCACTCAAGTTTTATGAACTTTTACATAGTTCATAGTGTTTGAGTTACTATTTCATCAAAAGCATCAAAGAATCTGTCACAACTCAATGGAGCATGGTAAATTGTGGATGGCCATGGGTTAGTGCTTATTTGTAGCTCAAATCTTCATTAATCTAAATCTGTCATAAAACTGTCTTAAAACCATCAAAAATTATGCATTAGTTTAAATCTTATATAAGGGTACTGTTTGATCATAAAAAGTTGTTTATTGAACTTGTTATAAGCTGTGTGATATCTGGTATTATTGATTTGAGCCTTAAAACTCACTTTTATAAGCTAAATATGGATTTAGAATTCTTAAAGGGGTGTTTGGCATTAGCAGACTTAACCTAGTTAAGTCTGTTATAAGGCATACAATCCTTTTGGTTTACTTTAATATCCTTTATTTAGTTTATAAGATTAAGGTTTTGAGTTTTGTTTGAAGAAAATCTGTTTGAGCAAATAATTTGTGTGGAATTTATCAAACTGTGACCATAAGTCACAGTTTTGGTGTCTAGGTTGTTAGATCTTTGATTGATACTTACTTGTGGTTTGAAAGTGTTTATTAAGATCTCAAAATGGTGTAGAAATTAAGTTTTGATGTTTAAATTTGAGGATCAAGTCATTTGCATCAGTGGTCAATTGCATCAGCAAAGGGCTTTTAGTTTAAAACTGCCATCTTTTCAAATCTAAAAATCAGTAGATAAATCTTAGTTTTAAGCTTTTTAAATTTATGCACAAGTAGTTTAGAAGGTAAACTAAATCTGTTTCAGCTTAATTTTCAATTTAGGGCTTATTAGATTAGCTTAAAATAGGTCTGCATGTTAGTGTTTAAAAACTGAAAAAGCCAAAAAAATTAGTTAACTGTCTGAACACTGCTTTTCATCTAGCTTTTTAGTGGCTTATCTTAATTTCAAAATACTTTTTGAGAGTTGTTATAAGTAGCTTATTGACCAATCTTTTTAGAGGTATAAGCCATTTGGCCTTTAGATTCCATTTGTTAGCTTAAAATTAAGCTTGAAAAGTCCCTCTTGGACTGTTTGGATACTGGTTTTGTGCTAAAAGCTTATTTGATAATCCTGAGCTTATTTGCTTCTAGGACTGCTTATTCTGTGTTAATGTGAGCTTATTGAAGTTGTGATAAGACTTATTTGCTTATTTGGTTCTGTGTTGAAGTTTTAGAGCTTATTGGTAAAACTGGTTGTGTAGAAAATGTGCTAAGTGTTTAAAAAAGTGAACTGTTGGCTTATTTGCCTAATTCAGAGCTTATTTTTGAAAACTAAAAATATTGCCTTTTTAAAAGTTGATATTTGTGAGCTTATGAAGAAGTTTGTGTAAAAAGTTTTGGTAAAAGGGTTAAAAACGCATTTAGGGGAGAAGTGAGGGTGAGCAGGGCTCCCCTTGACCTCTCGACCCATAACACATTTTAGCACAAGTTGTGCTACCATTAGTACTAGTAGGACCATCTGGCCACTACTCGTACAAATAATTACTTAACATCACTTGGCCTGCTAGTCCCATAAGCTACTTCGTAGCTTATATTAGCTTATACGGGCTTATCCCGTTAAGCTTGTTTCTCAGAAGCATTTTTCACATAATCTGTTTATAACCAGGGACTTTTCAGTAATTTTTTAGATTTTATAAAAGTCATTTAATATTTTTAAATCATTTATTTAGATTAAAATCTTTAAAAATTCATAAAAAATACAAAAATAGTTAAAAAATCTAATTCTTTTTTTTTTAAATTTTCTTTTAATATTTTCTAGGTTTACATGCAAAAAAATTAGGTGTAGGGTTAAATTTTTACATAGTTGCTATTTTGTGCTCGTTTTTAGTTCCCGTTATTTGTTTTAAATGTGTATATGCTTTCGTTTTTAGAATAGATTGCCTTTGCATTAATTTTCCCGTAGAATTAGAATCCTAATCAACTTTGTGACTATTCAAACATCAATTATCAAACCGACTCTCGACTCTCCATTGCACACCTCGTACGGAAGAACGACCCGGGTCCGGTTTTGAACTTTAATCGTTTTTAAAGTGAGAAACCGATACTTCCGGATATATATATTGATTTTCTTTGTGAATTTTGACTTGTTGCCTCGGTCAAGGGTAATTTGTCCAAAGTTTGCTTGTATTATTAATTATATATATATACTATTGACGACGTGTCAATTTTTGGCGCCGCTGCCGGGGAGGAGTGTAAGACGATTGTCGTTTCCGACGTTTGACAATTAGTGCTTTGAAGATCCTTCCGTGTGAAGTTATTTTGCTTATTTTCTTATAAAAAAAATACAAAAAGATTTTCTTTTTCTTTTTTATTATTATATATATAAGACAAGAAAAATCAAAAATATAAAAAATTGTCCTTATATATAAATAAAATGAATCAATTATATAATACTCTCAACTTTGAGTATTATCATTAATAAGTTCCCAAACCAAAGATCAAAAACTTGCCTTTTGTGTCACTTGCGAGGTACGGCTCACCTTTGAAAGTTAAACAAACTATAAGAGGGGTATAAGGAGGGTTGTTCCGAGGAACTACGACCCTAAAGGAGAAGGTTTTTAATAGCTTCGCGCTTTCCTACTCCTCCGCTCCTTTGTGCGTTTTTCTTTTAGAGAGCTACCGTGAAGCTTGTTGATTATTAGGTTTAAGTTGTCTTATCTCATTGTCCGTTATTAAAATAAATTGTGAATCAATTGTTGAAAAAACCAAAAAAAAATTAGTATAATTTCTCTTTTTATATTTCTTCTTAGTGCATGCGCACTCGCTCTTCTTCGAATCTAGTTGGTGGAACTTATACGAATCCGAAATGACGTAATCGTAGACGTTCCAAACAAAGAGTCGAACCTTTTAATCTTGAAGAGCCTATTGAAAATCAAGCTCCTCCCGTAGTTACGATGGCCGATCAACGTACTATGGCGCAATTCCTTCAAGTACCCACCGAGGGTTACGAGGATGCAATCGTTGTTCCAGCGATCACCGCAGATAACTTTGAACTTAAACATGGTTTGCTTACTCTTGTTCAAAATAAATAATTTTTTGGACATGACAAAGAAGACCCTCATGCTCACATTCGTTATTTTAACAAGATCACTTCTACAATGAAGTTCCCAAACGTCCCGAGTACGTCGGTTAAGCTTATGCTTTTTCCATTTTCCCTCAAAGGGGCCGCCCGGATTTGGCTTGAAAAAGAACCCCCTCGATCGATTCTTACTTGGGAAGATCTTGTTTTGAAATTCATCAACAAATTTTTCCCTCCCTCCAAAACAACAAACCTTCGAAATGAAATCACAAATTTCCAACAACGATTTGATGAATCTTTTTATGAGGCATGGGACCGATTCAATGATCTCCTTCGGGCATGCCCACGTCATGGTTTTTCGGAATTACATCAACTCGATACTTTCTACAATGCTTTGAACTCTAATGATCAAGATTTGTTGAATTCCGTCGCAGGTGGTAATTTTTTGGATAAAATGCCTCGAGGTTGCCTAAGAATCATCGAGAGCAAATCCAAAGTTCGTTATTCATGAAGCAAAGCGATTGTTTCCAATGTGAGTACGAGCTCTTCTACCCCCGGTGTTTCTCCTGATGTTGCCGAACTTAAATATATGGTAAAAGCCTTGCTTCTCGATAAGAAAAACCAATCCCAAGCTCCCGCTACCATAAAAGCGGTCGAGGAAAGTTGTGTAACTTGCGGTGATGCTCATTCTCACCGTAATTGTCCTGCCACCGATGACAACGTTTATCGTGACAATATTCAAGAATACGTTTCATAAGCCGCCGCGGTTAACTACAACCTAGGAAATACCGGTTACCGACCCCCGATGGCAAATCAAATTCGACCTCACGGTTTTCCTCCCGTTTAACAAAACTAGGGAAATAATAAAAATCGTTACAACTAAAACTGGGGGAATAATTACAACCAAGGCCTAATTTATCAACCCCCGGTTAATCAACCCCCGGCTTACCAAGCTCCGGCTTACCAAGCTCCGGCTCCTCAAACACATGGTGTGTCGAGGGATGACTTTCAAAACTACATCAAATCTAATGATGCGGTTATGAAAAATATGCAAAACCAAAACCAAAACATGCAAAACAAAATGACCAATTTAATGGACATGCTTACCAAATTCATGAATACCAATACCGCCTCTACTTCGGGCTCGGGTTCTCTTCCTAGCAACACCGTTGCTATCCCGAAAAGTGACTTGAAAGCAATCACTACCCGAATTGGTGTTTCTTATGATGGGCCTCAAGTTTCACCTCCGCCTTCTTCTCTCCCTAAGGTGGTGGAACACAAACCCGAGGTGACAAAGGATACAGTGCAACCGAGCACCAAAAACATCCAACCTCCGGTGGCCCAAACTCAAACCAAAATTGATGAGCCCGTTGTTGCTCCAAAGACTAAACCAACATTACCTTATCCTTCATGGATTAACAAGGAGAAGCTCCGTGAAAAAGGCGATCTTTTAGCTTTGAAATTTATGGAAAATCTCCATTTCGAGCTTAGTTTCGCGGATGCTTTCCTACACATGCCCAAATTTGCACCAATGTTTAGAAAGCTTCTCAATAACAAAGATAAGATAATTGACTTAATCAAGACACCGATGAATGAAAATTTCTCGGCGGTTATCCTCAAAAAGTTTCCCAAAAAACTTGGAGACCCCGGTAGATTTCTTATACCGTGTGATTTTCCGGAGATGGATGAATTTTTAGCCTTGGCCGATCTCGGTGCAAGCATCAACCTAATGCCTCTCTCCATATGGGAAAAGCAAATCTTCCGGATTTGACCAAGACCCGAATGATACTTGAACTTGCTGACCAAACGATTTCTACTCCAACCGGCATAGCCGAGGATGTTTTCGTAAAAGTTGGAATGTTCTTCTTTTCGGCCGATTTCGTGGTCGTTGATTATGTTGCCGATCCTTAGGTTCCCTTAATTCTCAGGAGACCCTTCTTGAGGACGGAACGAGCTTTGATTGATGTTCATGGTGAAGAAATGACCATTCGTCATGATGACCAATCCATTACGTTTAAAGTTGGTGATACTTCGACATTCTCCTACAATAATACTGAATCATTTAACCACGTCAATGTCATCGATGTAGCTTGTGAGGAGTATGTTCAAGAAGTACTTGAAATTTATGAAAGTGGCAATCCCACTTCCCCTTCTGACCTTATGATTGATTCTCGCTTTCCATCTTTCACACCCTTCGGAGGAAGTGATTTTCTAATGGAAGAGATCGATGCATTTCTTAAACAAGATGATTCAATACCACCGGGTATTGACGACATCTATGATTCAGAGGGAGATACTCTTTACCTTGAGGAATTATTAAGTGTGATCAATAGTGACCCAAATCTCCCTCCATTACCAATTTGTGAAATTAATGTGCCCAAAAAGATTAAATCTTCATGTGAAGATCCACCCGACCTAGAACTCAAAGACTTACCATCCCTTCTTGAGTATGCATTTTTGGAGGGTGATGACAAATTACCCGTCATAATTACTAAAAACTTAAAAGATGAGGATAAGGCCTCCCTAATCAAGGTACTTAAGTCACATAAACATGCCATAGCTTGGAAGATTTATGATATTAAGGGGATAGATCCATAGTTTTGTACCAATAAGATTTTGATGCAAGAAAATGCCAAACCCGCAGTCCAACATCAGAGAAGGGTTAATTCCAAAATCCATGAGGTTATTAAGCAAGAAGTTATCAAACTTCTTGATGCTAATCATTGACAGCCCCTGGGTGAGCTCGGTTAATTGTGTCCCTAAGAAGGGAGGCATAACCGTGGTAACAAATGAGGAAAACGAATTGATACCTACTCGATTGGTTACGGGATGGCGTGTATGCATTGACTACCGAAAGTTAAATGACACCACCCGTAAAGACCATTTTCCTCTACCATTCATGGACCAAATGCTCGAGAGATTAGCGGGGAACGAATACTATTGTTTTCTCGATGGTTTCTCGGGTTATTTTCAAATTCCCATCGACCCTCAAGATCAAGAAAAGACCACATTCACTTGCCCATATGGAATGTTTGCCTACCGCCGCATGCCTTTCGGCTTATGCAATGCACCGGGCACGTTCCAAAGGTGTATGATGGCTATCTTTCATGATATGATCGAAAAAACAATGGAAGTCTTTATGGACGACTTTTCGGTCTTTGGGAATTCATTCGAAACTTGCCTCTCCCATTTGGACAAGATGCTCCAAAGGTGTGAAGACACCAATCTTGTTCTAAACTGGGAGAAGAGCCACTTTATGGTCAAGGAAGGTATTGTCCTTGGCCATAAGATTTCCAAGAACGGGATTGAGGTTGATAAGGCTAAAGTTGATGTTATTGCTAAGCTACCTCATCCCACCACCGTCAAAGGAATTCGGAGTTTTCTTGGTCACGCCGGGTTTTATCGTAGATTTATTCAAGATTTCTCAAAAATAGCCCGACCGATGACCCGTCTTCTTGAAAAAGATACTCCGTTCTTCTTCTCCAAAGAGTGTATTGAAGCTTTTCAAACACTTAAGAAAAAATTGACCGAAGCACCAATATTAGTTGCCCCCGATTGGGACCTACCTTTTGAGCTCATGTGTGACGCGAGTGATTTTGCAATAGGTGCGGTCTTGGGGCAACGTAAAACAAAACATTTCCAGCCTATACACTATGCAAGTAAGACCATGACGGATGCTCAAGCACATTACACCACGACGGAAAAAGAATTATTAGCAGTGGTGTATGCTTTCGAGAAATTCCGGCCTTACTTAGTCTTGTCAAAAAGCATAGTGTATACGGATCACTCGGCATTAAAATACCTTTTTAACAAGCAAGATGCTAAGCCGAGATTGCTCCGGTGGGTTCTCCTCCTTCAAGAATTTGATATCATCATCCGTGATAAAAAAGGGGCCGAGAACCTCGCGGCCGACCATTTGTCCCGATTAGAGAATCCTCACCAAAGCATGCTCGATAAAAAGGAAATAAATGAAACATTTCCTCTCGAGACACTTAACATGGTATCTTTTCGTGGTGATGATAGTACCCCATGGTTTGCCGATTTTGCAAATTACCATGCGGGGAATTTTGTGATTAAAGGGATGTCGTCCCAACAAAAGAACAAGTTTTTCAAGGATGTTAAGCATTACTTTTGGGATGACCCCTTCTTATTTAAAATCTATGCGGATCAAGTCATCCGACGGTGTGTTCACGGCCAAGAAGCCATTGATATTCTTAAGCCCACCGGGGGACATCATGGCCCGAACTACACCGCCAAAAAGGTGTTTGACTCCGGTTTCTATTGGCCCACAATTTATCGTGATGCCCATGACTTGGTCAAATCTTGTGACTCTTGTCAACGTCACGGGAAAATCTCGCAAAAAGATGAAATGCCCCAAAATGCCATCCAAGTTTGCGAGATTTTCGACGTTTGGGGTATCGATTTTATAGGGCCGTTCCCGTCTTCACGAGGGAACAAGTATATACTCGTGGCCGTCGATTACTTGTCGAAATGGGTTGAAGCGAAAGCGCTCCCCACTAACGACGCCCGAGTTGTTGTTAAAATTTTAAAATCTCTCTTTGCTCGGTTTGGAACTCCCCGCGCTATCATTAGTGATCGCGGTACGCACTTTTGCAATGACCAATTCGCAAAGGTCATGCTTAAGTATGGTGTCACTCACCGTCTTGCTACCGCGTATCACCCACAAACTAGTGGGCAAGTGGAAGTCTCCAACCGTGGTTTGAAAAGAATCTTGGAAAGGACCGTAGGCGAGAACCGTGCCTCTTGGTCGGATAAATTAGATGATGCACTTTGGGCCTTCTGTACCGCTTTCAAAACACCCATTGGGTGTACTCCTTACAAGCTCGTGTACGTAAAGGCATGTCATCTACCGATCGAGCTCGAGCACAAAGCCTATTGGGCCTTGAAGCATGCAAACTTTGACCTTAAGTCCGCGGGTGATAACCGGAAAGTTCAACTCAATGAATTAAATGAACTTCGTGATCAAGCCTACGAGAACTCTTTGATTTACAAAGAGAAGACAAAGAAGATCCACGACTCCAAAATCAAGAACCGCGTTTTCAACGTTGGTGACTGAGTCCTTCTTTTTAATTCTCGATTGAAGATTTTCTCGGGCAAGCTTAAGACCCGCTGGACCGGACCGTTCACCGTTGCCCAAGTTTTCCCTTATGGCACCGTCGAGTTATCTCAAACCGACAGGCCAAATTTTAAGGTGAACGGTCATTGACTCAAGCACTACTTTGGAGGGGACATACCAATCGTGGTTGTCTCGGATCTCCAAACTTTCCCCATGGACTAATGAATTTGGGGACGGGTCAAGCTAAGTGACCCTAAACAAGCGCTTCGTGGGTGGCAACCCATGCTTATCCTTCTATCTTCTTTCTATTTTCTAATAAGTGTAACGTGAGGAGGCGTGCCTCTTCCATTCTCGTGTGCTTGTGTTTTTGTGATGATTGTCCAGGATTGTCCCGGATGTTTGAAGCCTCTCGTGCTCGCGGTTTTTGTCCTTCGTTCACTCGAGCTTCACATCCTCAGCTTCATTTTGGGAATCCAATATCCAAATCTTATCGACTAACGTTTATCTTTAAGCATACTTAATAAACGGCTTAGGATTTACGTAGAGACCATTCTTAAAACATTAAGGACAATGTTCAACTCTAGTATGGGGGGATCTATCGATTTGATTGTACTTGCAGCCGTTGTTTTCACGCAATCCCGTTTTTATCACCAAAATACCAAAAAAATGAAAAAATTTAAAAAATTTTCCAAAAATAAAATAAGTGTTTTTGTCACAATATTGACTTTCCTGCTGGGTAGAATAAGAATAAATTTTAACTCGATCGAGCATGTTGTGCTCTAGCTTGTCCCTTAACTTTTAGATTAAGCTTTCGCGGATCTTTTTATTAAAGATTTTAAATTTGCGAAGAATGAAAAATGATAGAGTTAATTATGAGTTGGATGCTAAACAAGGATTAGTTGGAAATCTTAAGAGCTCATAAGTGTAGTTTGTGGCTTTTTCTCCCATAAGCTCCTAAACCGGACTAATAATACGTGCTCTTTTAGAAAATTAAACTTAAATCAACAATTTTTGATATTGAAGCTTTATTAATGTAGTCGACAACATTAATTTATTTAGTCTTAGTTCAAATTTATACTTGAATTTTCTAAAAAAAGAAGTTTTCTCTATATCGTGGTAATATAAAATATGTTAATAAAAAAATGAGTAATAATTATAAACTGTGGGCTGATAAAAGTTTGCTGCATCTTGCCGGCTCACAACCGATGTTGCAGCCTTCTAAAGAAAGCCCATAGTGAGAATAATAATCCGAGACTGATAAAAGTTTGTTGCATCTTGCCGGCTCACAACCGATGTTGCAGCCTTCTAAAAGGTCGAGGATTCCCTTTGTTAAAAATATAATTATGATAAGTGTGATATATGTGATTTAATAAATATAGGGAAAATCTCTTTTTCTTAAATTCAAATATGCTTTTGAACTAAGACTAATTCGTTTTAAGATTGTGGTTTTTCTAAAATGAATTGTTTTATTAACGGGAAGCCTAAGAATTTTTGAAACCGAAGGTCCGTGAGTCTCGATACTAGTCTCTGTGGGGTGTCAAAAGCCTGGTCACTTAGCCGCAAGGTTGGGATGTGCCAAGACGAAAGTCGCTACATGGGATGATCTCGCCTTCAAAATCATAATTCTTGGGTGGAACATAAAGCAATAGAAATATTGCAATTTTCTTAAAAAGGTTGATCCATGGTTGAAATTCGAAATAAGCACACTAACATAATATGAAATAATTGTCGGGAAAGTTTACAAGGTACAAGTATGAGTAGTGTTAGCATCTTAGCTCATATTTAACGGTGATTTCGTTTTTAAGCTTGGTTTGGGACAAGTGAAAAGTCGGGAACGATGAATTTATCCTTTTTGGGGGCATTTTAGGATTAAAGTGCGTCTTGTTCTATGACCCTAAAGTTATAAAAATAACGAAAGTCAAACCTGTTAGTTAGTTGCTTGAAAAGAAAAGTAAAAAAAATGAGGAAAAGGAAAAATACAAAAAATATATGTGGGAATAAGTGTAAATATATAAAAAAAATGTTCAAAAACGGGGCTTTTTCAAAGCTATTGATTCCTTAATTCCCCTTGATGAACACTTTGCTACTTTTCAAGGTTATTAGTCGAGGGGGATTGAGATTCTTAGTTTTCTTAAGTGTTTACTTATAGCATTGCGTGAGGACACGACAATAGTTTAGTATGGGGGATTTTGGTATGTGCTTAATTACACATACCTTTTGCCTATAAAAACGAGCCTAAATGACTAAAAACGTGTGTGTTTTATGATTTATATTATGCAGGTAACAGATATCTAATAAAAAGACAAAAACAAAGCCAAAACGACAAAAACGAGCATAGGAATGGAAAAGCATGAAAAAGTCAAAGTCAAAGTCAACCAAAAAGTCAACCCTGACAAAGAAAAAAGCTAAACCTTATAACCTTATATAACCTGAGGGGTCATTTTTGCCAAACCCCCAAACTTGCACCACAAAAGGACTATGGATGCAATAGATACATACAAGTGAAGGGGCCGTTTCTTGCCATAAATTCTTAAACTTCTACACCACAAGGACTGAAATTGCAAGACATTTATACAACATAGAGGGCCATTGTTGCCAAAATGCCAAAGTTTAAACATAAACCCAAAATGGGCGCGAAAACCTTAATGTACATCCCCCACCTCTGCCCCCTGCAACGCCAAAATTCCATTTTTGTGTCTTCAACCTCTCAACCTCAGCAACTAAACAACAAAACCCATCAATCCCACATCACATGGGCTCATTGCCATGTTGGCAATCCCACACAACCCCATTCGTCCAAGAATGAAGACAAAAATCAATGGTTGAGATCATAGGACTTGGTGAGCACTCAAGATTGATGGCTTAGATAATGACTTCGAGCTCTCTCACACAAGAAACACACCCTCTTGTTTCTCTCACAGAAAAAGCACAAGTGAAGACCCAAGTCCCTTAGCTTATTTTCTATAAATAGGACTTTTGTGAGCCCTAAGAGGCACGGAGTTTATTTTTTAGCCATTTTACTTTATGTATTTTTACTTATTGCACTTAATTCCAAGTCTTGTAACTGTTTTTAAGAATTAATGAAAGTTTGAGTATTTTGTTCTAAAATTCTGTTTTTTTAAGATTATTGTTAAAAGTGTTTTATAAGATCTCATAAGCTCATTTTAACTTGTTATAAGTTGTTCACTCAAGTTTTATGAACTTTTACATAGTTCATAGTGTTTGAGTTACTATTTCATCAAAAGCATCAAAGAATCTGTCACAACTCAATGGATCATGGTAAATTATGGATGGCCATGGGTTAGTGCTTATGTGGATAAGCTATAGGTTGTGTTGAAAGCTGTTTTTGGTCCTGAAAACATAGGCAAAAGCTTTGGATAACTTGTGAGTTTAACTTTGCAAATTCTGTCAAAAGCTGCTTATCTACTGCTTGCTTATTTAAAACTGCTTATCATCTGCTTATTTATGCTCTAATATGCTTATTATTGTCTGATCTGGCTGTTTAGTGCTTATTTGTAGCTCAAATCTTCATTAATCTAAATCTGTCATAAAATTGTCTTAAAACCATCAAAAATTATGCATTAGTTTAAATCTTATATAAGGGTACTATTTGATAATAAAAAGATGTTTATTGAACTTGATATAAGCTGTATGATATCTGGTATTATTGATTTGAGCCTTAAAACTCACTTTTATAAGTTAAATATAGATTTAGAATTCTTAAAGGGGTGTTTGGCATTAGCAGACTTAGCCTAGTTAAGTCTGTTATAAGGCATACAATCCTTTTGGTTTACTTTAATATCCTTTATTTAGTTTATAAGATTAAGGTTTTGAGTTTTGTTTGAAGAAAATCTGTTTGAGCAAATAATTTGTGTAGAATATATCAAACTGTGACCATAAGTTATAGTTTTGGTGTCTAGGTTGTTAGATCTTTGATTGATACTTACTTGTGGTTTGAAAGTGTTTATTAAGATCTCAAAATGGTGTAGAAATTAAGTTTTGATGTTTAAATTTGAGGATCAAGTCATTTGCATCAGTGGTCAATTGCATCAGCAAAGGGCTTTTAGTTTAAAACTGCCATATTTTCAAATCTAAAAATCAGTAGATAAACATTAGTTTTAAGCTTTTTAAATTTATGCACAAGTAGTTTAGAAGGTAAACTAAATCTGTTTCAGCTTAATTCTCAATTTAGGGCTTATTAGATTAGCTTAAAATAGGTCTGCATGTTAGTGTTTAAAAACTGAAAAAGCCATAAAAATTAGTTAACTGTCTGAACACTACTTTTCATCTAGCTTTTTAGTGGCTTATCTTAATTTCAAAATACTTTTTTAGAGT
Organism: Tanacetum coccineum; assembly: GCA_026074375.1. Taxonomy (NCBI): domain Eukaryota; kingdom Viridiplantae; phylum Streptophyta; class Magnoliopsida; order Asterales; family Asteraceae; genus Tanacetum; species Tanacetum coccineum. The sequence continues at coordinate 16,110 of BQNB010147753.1, forward strand.
TGTTATAAGTAGTTTATTGACCAATTTTTTTAGAGGTATAAGCCATTTGGCCTTTAGATTCCATTTGTTAGCTTAAAATTAAGCTTGAAAAGTCCCTCTTAGACTATTTGGATACTGGTTTTGTGCTAAAAGCTTATTTGATAATCATGAGCTTATTTGCTTTTAGGACTGCTTTGTTAATGGGAGCTTATTGAAGTTGTGATAAGACTTATTTTCTTGTTTGGTTCTGTGTTGAAGTTTTAGAGCTTATTGGTAAAACTGGTTGTGTAGAAAATGTGCTAAGTGTTT
>BQNB010147755.1:4865-16396 GCA_026074375.1 Tanacetum coccineum
GGTGGCTCATCTCGGATTGATATCCTAGCAGTAACCCGGTATGCAGGATGTGGTGGTGGTGTGGCCGCAGACTCGTCGGTCTCAAACGGCTCACTCTCCTCAGCAGATGGGGCCTGATCAACAGCTGGTAAAGCAACAGCTGTCGAGTCGGTAGGAGCTAGGTGCTCCTCCTCCTCCTCATCCTCCTTAATATCAACATCATCATCCTCGTCATCATCGGATGATTAATCCTCATCATCGCCATCGTCTCCTCTGTCGACAGGATCCTCCTTAGGGTCCTCATCTTCATCCTCCTCCGGATCCTCCTTGGGATCTGACTCTAGAACATAGCCTAGTGAATCAGCGGTAGGTGAGACAGCAGCAGGTAGGGGCTGCTCCTCAGCTGGGAGTACCTCATCCTCTGGTGGCATGAACTCTGGATAAACCAGCTCTGGAACAAAGTCTGGTGAAGGTGGGTACTTAGGACCCGACATATAATCAGGAGATGGCGGGGCCTGAAAACCAGCTACCACATATGCATATGGATCCTCAGGCATCACGGGTGGTGCATCGACCCCCGGAGATCCGATGTCTGACAACCCTCCAAATGGGCTGGATCAGCAGTGTATGTGACCGTGGAATCCTCATAATCCGACATGACTGTATCTGAAAATCCAAAATAGCTTATATTAGTATTTAATATAAGACTCTTATAGTAATATTCATTTAAATCATAACATGTATATCAATCATGAATGCATCTAGTCTAATCAACTAATGCAACAACTAGTGTATGTATGTATGTCCCATGAAAACCCCTTTTGTATGAATGCAATGTTTGAAAACGGTTATAGTACAACAAAACATTTGACCTGGTTCTCTATAACCTTGGCTCTTGATACCAATCTGTAACACCCCCAAATTGGGTCGCAGTGGAATATGGGTTGGGGGTGGTACTCCATAGATCAATAACACAAGATATATATAAGAACGACCATTAAAAGCCGTTTAAAACTGATACATTGGATTTAACAAATTGTTTGTTACAAAAGCTCGAAGCTTCACTTGTTCACTTGTTCAAAATACAAAGATTTCTAGCCCATAACAGATATACAAAATGTAATGCGACAAAATCTTTAATGCATGACATCCAAATCAAAACCACCAATGTATCCCTTGCACCTCGTGCCTTATTGATCCCCTGAAAAACATTGCTTAAAACGTCAACATATTGTTGAGTGAATTCATAGGTTTATAAAATGTATAATGTAGGACCGCAAGATTTCCATGATAATGCAAACAGATGCAAACATCATAAATGTAATTCGTTTTCTATAGTTCATGACACTGAAGCTCGACATGTATGAAATGCAATATAAATTGCCAACATTGCCCGTGATGATGTTCTAACCCGCAACATCCTATGTCCGACATGGTATACGTTCGTTGTCCGGCAAACCGGCACAGTAAGCATGACTCACCTGAACGGGGATGTCAATCCCAAATAGATCTATTTATAACATTCGCACTCACAACAGTAATTGACAGTTCATGATAATGGGCTCAAAGGGATATCGCTATTAGGCAAACAGTAAATCGTAAAACTGTAATGTCACTTGCGTTTCCAATTGTAAAATATGCATATGTTTCTCACCCCAAAAACTTGTAAATCATTAAAATATAAAATGTGGGGCTATGAACTCACCTTGAGTGCACGATAAAAATTATATCACATAAAATGCGTCAGAAAAACGCCGAAAACAACCTAATTAATTATAGACCGTATAAGTACTAAGCATTTTGAAAACTAATTCCATATATAATTCTATATAGCTACATCACCATCTAATTGTGTTTGTGAAATCATATTTATAATGTTAAAACTTGTTATACAAATATCTCAATAGCAAAAACGACGCAATTTTTCGTTAAGCTGGTTTTTACGTTTCTTATGCACGCTTTCGTATTTAAGACGAGTCATCAAAATATTACATTTTCATATTTTTAGCCCCCTGCTACGCTTTCGTATTAAGACGAGTTATCAAAATATTACATTTTCATATTTTTTGTCCTCTGATGAACAGTGGTTTTACTGTTCATGACAGTTTATAAATTTATTTTTATAGATTTTATTATCGTAAATGTCGTATTTTATTCGTTATAACTCCGTTTTTAGTGATTCTTTCGAGCACGTCTTTGTTATTAACAGTTGTATCATATTAATGATGTTTTCAAAATATTCATGTCTGAGATTAACAGTAACTTTTACAAAAAATAGTTTTATAAAAGTATTTATTATCGTAAACTCGCGTAATTCATAACTCCTTCGTTATGGATTGGAAAATTACGATTCTTATTGTTTTAGAATCCTAAATTTATGTACTATTTGGGAAAAATAATAAACCTTATATATCATAAGTATTTTATAACTTGTAATTAGCGTATCTCCTTCGTTATAAATCGGTTTTTCGAGTTTCTTACCTTTTTAGAATCCTCATGAGATGTAGTATTTTATAAAAATATAAAATCAATAGATTAAAATTCGAATTCTAACAGCAAGTTTTGAAGTTTGTGATAAAAACATGTTTAAACTTGATTTTTGTATTTTTAAGCTTAACCACCTTGTTACAAGTCTATTACAATACTTATTATCACATGTATTACATCCTTAGGGTCTCTAGTCCATGACTAGTCCATATATTGTCCAAAAATCACAAGATCCAAATGTGTACACACTTATTTATCTATGAACTTTCATAAGTATACTTTTTAGTTAACTTGTTTACATATACTTTTTATACATAACCAACACTTGTACATTACTTATACTTCTATTATAACATGATATAAACATTCATACAACATATATAAAAGTTTACCAAATCATAAACAGGTGTAAAAATCCATTTTTACAAGTAAACATGTTCTTAGATGGTGATTAACTACACAAACATTATATATGCATAAAATCATGAAAACAAAGAGATTAAGAGTTTTAGGTAACCTTAATATGAAGTGTAGTGATGAACAAAGTGATCTAAATCCTTGTTTAGAAACCAAACCCTTGCTTACAACCCTTGAAAACCCTAATTCCAAATGAAACCCCAATCTTGCTTCTTGCTTGATTAACCCTTGTAAACCTTAAACCAATCCTCCAAATCACCTTAGGTTATCTTAGATATCATGTAGGAATGTGTGTAAATGTTGTAAATAAATTTTGGTATGGATTTGGTAGGTATTTGAGTTTGGCCATGGGTTATTGAGGCAAAAGGGAGAGAATAGTGAAGTTTTTCTTTATAAAATGAGAGTGTATGAGTTCTATGTTACTTGCACTATATACTTATTAACATAGACTATTCAAAGACCTCTTGGAAAGTCTAAGACACAAAGAGTGAAATAAGGAAGTCTCATGGTCAATTTCACTATTAGAGTTAGTAAGAAAAAAATCTATTAGTTCCTAAAACTAGAGAACATCCTATGAAATCAAGGAAGGATGTTTTGTAAGATATTTCTTTATATCTCTCCACCTATATCCGGTTATATTGATATAATTGTGATGTTAATTTGTAAATTTGAGTATTGGGTAATAATTGTCGTATTGTGTTTGAAGCGTATAAAAGCTTTGGTGGTTCCGGGTATGCCTACCCGTATATTATCGCAACGTAAACACTTTACGAACCAATAAAAATAAAAAAGACAAAGATTAATAGTCATCCTTCAATAATTACCTTAAACACTTGCTGATTAAACAGTTAATTGTTTGATGCCCGTTTTACATCTGACGAATAATTTTTAGCTTACACGAATTTAACTTACGATTTCCAATTTAAAAGCAAACACTACAATACGAAAAGTTAATAGTGGATTTATTGACGAATATCCGCACAGATGACCCTAGAAACACGGGGTTTTATATCATTCGTTAACTTCGTTTGTTTTACCTTGCTAAATAATTGCTCTTGTATTTATTATGACGTTTGAAGGCTAATACCTTTGGGTATTAGACATATTATGAAGATTTTGAATGTATTAGTATTGTTTATCTCGATTTTCTGATTTATCGTGTGTAATGCTTTTGTTATGTTTATCTATTTTATACTTTTTTACAATGCTTTTTGTAGCACTAACCTACCATTTAACGGATTAGTGATACGGACCAAGAAATCAAAGTCCGAGATACGCTCTCCAAATGTGATTTTATAATTACACCGAGAATCATAGATCACAAGTATGTCCATCTAAATCTGTGTCTAGATACGCTTTTAGCTTAACTAGTTATAATTGGAAATTGCCATGGTTTTTATTGAACATTTTGACTAAAAGAAAACCTAGATAATCAAGAAATAACATATTGATTCCATTGGATGTTGACAATGGACTACTATGATAAAACATTGCATTATGCAGTAAGTGGGTAAAGTCTCTATGAGCTAGGTTTAACAAAAAATCACCATGCTTTAATCCCTAAGTAGATTATAATCAGCGATAATGATGCATTATGTGGATGCTTTATTGTGACAGACTTAATGTTCCTATGGTACTTAGGAAGAAGTCCCGCCTAAGTCTTAAGAATGATATGCCACCTCGAGAGAAGAAATCATTGCACTAAATAAACAAACCAACATTCTAATCGGATTAATAATGGTTAATACAGTTTTCTTCTATAAGGCTTGACCGCTCTTTTAGCTTCTATTAATTAGCTTGCATGGGTTAAAGTGTCTTGAATTGATTGTAGTCACCGACCAACCTATGCCAGTCTCTCAGGTTGAAACCCCCTTTTTTCCTATTAGAATTAGGATTAGAACTAACATAGGTTAGCATAGGTTTTACTTAGATTAGATTTAACATAGATTAGATAACCAAAATATAAATAAATTGAGAGATTTAACCTCGCTTCAAGTGTTCGACACCCTACTTACCACGAATCTACCACCGACCGGGTACACTACCCGTTAAAGTTTTGTTTTTGGTTAAGTAGGCAAAATATGAATTTAAAATTTAAAACATCTTAAATATATACCACACAACGACCACATCAAATTTTTGGCGCCGTTGCCGGGGAGTGAAAATTAATCTTGATTTTTATTTGATATTTTGGTTTTAACATTAGATTAGATCTAACCGTTAGGAGTAGTGTAATATAGGTTAAGTTTATCTGTCCTTAAATTTTTTTTGTTAGGTTAAATTGTTTGTTTTGATAGTTTCTCTATTATTCTGTTTTGCTTGATAGATTGATACGGCGTATTTACATTAATTGAATATGACGTATCCCTTATAATCAGCTATACGGCATATTCAAATATTTGTATACGGCGTATCAATTATTTTTCTCTATGAGTCTATTTTTCTAGAATAGCTTTACTTTGAATCATGTCTTACTTTTCAGGAATAGAATCCAGACTCCGTCCATATCATTTTATCTATCCTGAAAGAAGCCTTACAATGGAAGAAATGTTATACAAATTCATTAATGAAGGAAAACATGAACACGAGGAGATAAGAGAATTCATCTATGACTTCTAAACTACCAATGAGCTCCTATTCAAGGAAAGAAATAATTCATTAATCGAGCTCAGATTTGGGGTGCAAGAGTTGTTAAAAGTAATGAATAATGTTCAAGTGATTGATTACAAAGCTAAAGGAGTAACTACTAGAGGTTGAAAAACTACAACTCAAGATGTTCATGATAAGAACACCAATGAGCAACCAGAAGACCCTCCAGTTATAGATCCCAATAAACTAGTTGGATCAAAAGAAGTCCTCATAAAAAAATAAACCTCTAAAGACTATACGGTTAGGCTTAAAGTTAGTACTATTAGGCTAAAATTAGTACTGCTAGGTAACCGTTAGTACTGTTTGATGCATAACAAAATTTTTGATTATTTAAATAGCCGTTGAGATATTTTCGCCAACAACTTGCTCATAAGGGTCTATGATTTGGAAAATTCCTGATATTTCTTTCTTTTATAAGATATTCCTTATAAAGATTCAATCTTATTAAGTCGGTCAAATCAAAACCCTAAGCTCTCTCTATAAAATCTTAATTAACCTTATCAAACTCTCATATTCTCATAATCAAACATAAACCCAGAACTCTTATCTCAACTCACTCACTAATGGCTCATTTAGATTTCTGTGATACCCACAACATGGTCGCTTTCTTGAACAAATCAGAGGGAAGTGAAGATTTTCATCAGATAATTGATTTTCTCACTATAAGTCACATCAAGCATGCTCTTACAGAAAATCTTACTATCTATACTTCACTTATTTAATAGTTTTGGGAAACTGCCTCTGCAAGCACATCAGAGAATGAAGAAATAGAGATAACTGTTACCATTGATGGAAGAGTCAAGACTATTACTGAAGCATCAATAAGAAGGCATCTCAAGCTAGAAGATGCTGATGGTATTAGTTCATTACCTAATACTAAAATTTTTGAGCAACTTGCTCTTATGGGGTATGCTTCTGATTCTGACAAGTTGACCTTTCCAAAGGGTCATTTTTTCCCACAAATGGAGATTCTTAATACATACTATTCTTCATTGCTTATGTCCTAAGAAGACTGCTTAGGAGCAGTTTAATAGCAACATAGCTACTGCTATTATTTGTCTGGCCACAAATAGGACTTTTAATTTTTCTAAAATGATTTTTAAAGGAATGGTAAAAAAATTGGACAGTAGGTCTAAATTCTTGATGTATCCTAGATTCATTCAAATCTTTTTGAACAAACACAAAAGACACCTTCTCCCTCACAAAAGAACTTATGTTGCTCCTACCCTCACACAAAAACTATTCAGCAACATGAGAAGGGTATCCAAGGGTTATACTAGGGTAGACATTCCACTATTTCCAACTATGCTTACTGCACTTGAGTCATCTCCTTCTAGAATAACATCTTCACCATCCTTATCACCCCAAACACATCCATCTACATCTCAAAAACCACCTACACCACCATTCATGCAAACTATCCATGATGCAGAAGAACCTGCTACTATGCCTCATGATTTATCTTAACCAAGGGTTCAATTACTTGGTAGTGATGAGGGCAGTTTGACACTTAATGAATTGACGGTTCTTTATACAACATTATCCAAGAAGGTAAAGGATTTGCAAAATGACTTAAAGCAGACAAAATTGACATATGGTGCTGCTTATACTAAGCTCATTCTGAGGGTCAAGAAGTTGGAGCACAAGGTAAAGGCAAGCAAATCTAGAAGAAGGGCAAGAGTGATTATATCTGATAATGAGGAAGATTTAGAGGATTCTTACAAACAGGGGAGGATAATTGCTGAGATTGATCAAAATCCTTCTATTTCATTGGTACAAGATGAAGGAACTTCATGGATTTAAGAGGATGCTGAGATTCAGACAAGGACTAGTGCTAATACTGAGATACTTTAGACCAAGAAGAGCCTACTGAACTAGTGGAAGATTTTGGTAGTGGTGAAAAGGGTGAAAAAGAGATTAGTACTGCTAACATATCAGTTAGTACTGCTAGTGCAATTCCCAAAGTTAGTACTGCTGGTGTTAGTACTACTGAAGCAGCACTTGGTACTGTCATTCCTGAAGTTAGTACTGCTGCAGTAAATTTAGTGTACATCAGAAGGAGTGCAGAAAAGAGAAAAGATAAAGGAAAAGCTATTATGAAAGAAGATTAATCTGTTTAGAAGAAGACAAAGAAGCAATTAGAGCAAGAAAAACTTAGCCCTGAAGCAGCTATTAGATTGCAAGAATAGGTTAATAAAGAAGAAAGATAAAGGATTTCCAGGGATGCAGAAATAGCTAAACAATTACAAGAAGAGATTGACACAGCAAGACAAGAACAAGAGAAGTCTGATCTTGAAAAAGCATTGAAATTACAAAAGTAGTTGGATGAAAGGGAAGAAGTTGTAGCTAAGGCTGATCCAGCTTAAGTTATTGATTAGAGTGATCCTGCTGTGCTCATATATCATGTACAACAAAATAGATCTTTCTCTAAAGCTAATGTAAGGAAGAACGTATGCATGTATTTGAAGAATCAGGGAGGATACAAGTAGAGTCATTTCAAGGGAATGAGCTATGCAGATATTAGACCTATATTTGAAAGTGTATGGGATCAAAATCAATCTTTTGTACCTAAGGATTCTGAGATTGAAAAGGAAGTGATGAAGAGATCTGGATTTGATTTTTAAAAGCCACCTGCTAAAAGATAAAAGATTAGAGAAGTTTTAGGGTCAGTTGAAGAACAATCTGCAAGAAAAGAAAAAGAAATATCAGAAGAAGAACTAAAGAAACTATTAGTAATAGTTCCAGTAGAAGAAGTGTACATTGAAGCTCTACAGGTTAAATATCCAATTATAGACTAGGAAGTTTTCATTGAAGAATCAAGAAGTTACTAGAGAATTATAAGAGTTGGAAACCATACAGAGGTCTATCAAGTTTTTGAAGACATGTTGAAGAGATTTGATAGAGATGACCTAGAGAAGCTTTGGGATTTGGTTAAGAAGAAGTTTAGTTCAACAGAGCCTAAAATTGATAAAGAGAAGGTATTATAGGTTGAACTAAAGAGGTTATTTGAACCAGATGATGATGATACACTATGGAAGCTTCAGAGATATATGCATGATCCATTGAAATGGAGATTGTATGATACATGTGGTGTTCATCATGTGTCTACAGAAAGAGGACATGACATCTTCATGCTAGTTGAAAAATATTATCCACTAACAAGAGCACTTATGACTGTAATGTTAGTTAACAAACTTCAAGTGGATGAATCTTCAGAGATGGCCAATGAGCTTTTAAGGAAAATCTTCTATCAAGTAGAAAGATCAAGAGCTTGAAGTGTTTGAAAGAATCCTCTCAGATCCAAAAGGTTTAATTTATGAAACTTGATGATTTGAAGATAAATCACAAGTTTAAGGGAGGATTGTTAGGAATTAAGGGCTTCTTCAAGTTTATATTGCTGATTTAACTTTGTACTGTCAAGCCAAAATGTTTATACTGCTCAGATTATAACTAACAGTACTAACTAGTTAGTACTGCTAGAGTAAAAGTTAGCACTCCTAGTACTAACTTAACACTGGTGAAGAAGATTAATACTGCTGATAAAGTTTAAAGATTGCATGAAGATAAAGACGTGTAAAGAGTTATAAAGACGTGTTAAGATATATGTATTAGTGTATATCTTATATAATTAGAAGATATGTTGATATCTTATAGAAGTTTAGAAGATTTTTAGTTATCTTGTAAAGGACTCCTTGGTGTATAAAAGGAGATCCTAGGTTATGGTTTTATATTTTAGTTTTCCATAGTTTTCATAGCTTCAAGGTTGTAAACCCTAATACTATCAAAGAGTGTTCGTAATAATATATTGGAGCTTATTGTTTTGGTTATATTTTCTATTTTGTCAAACATACATTACTGTTCCATTGGTTATACTTCTTAGTGGTATAAGCTAGATTCCGCATAGTTTATATCATTCACTTAAAGTTTCATTCTTAGTACTTTTGGATTTATCCAAGGATACTAAACCTTACATCAAGCTAAGGAGTTAAAGATCTATTCATTGGGATCAACAGTTGTAATGTTTATATAATGTTGAATTGCCTTTTTTCTATATGCGATTAATTAATATTTGGTTTATCGTAAACCATGAATTTGAGGTCAGGCAAACTTTTGAGGCATTCATCTGAGCATTCACCTGTTGCGAACACTGATGGTGAAGATATTATAAGCAAGTTACCAAACTCTTGGCTTACACATATCCTATCTTTGCTACCTAATGCTATGTTGATGCTTGTCAAACATGTATTTTGTCTAAGAGGTGGAAGGATCTTTGCGTGTTTCTCCCTTATCTTTATGTGGTTATACAGAATAATTCTACAAGTGAACAAACCAACGAGTATTACAATTTAGTTTACAAAACCCTAGCTATTTGTAATGATATGCCTATTCATAGGTTCTTTGTTCTTTGGACTGTGACTATAAGTGTGTTCATGATTAGCTTTGTGTTGTTGTTCAGCGTAAAGTTCAAATAATTGAGCTTACGTATCTACGTGATACATTGATGTGGTCATTGTGTGGTATATATTTAAGATGTTTCAAGTTTTAAATTTATATTTTGCCTACTTAACCAAAAATGACACTTTAACGGACAGTATACCCGATCGTTGGTAGATTCATGGTAAGTAGGGTGTCGAACACTTGAAGCGAGGTTAAGTCTCTCAATTTATTTATATTTTGGTTATCTAATCTATGTTAAATCTAATCTAAGTCAAACCTATGCTAAACCTATGTTAGTTCTAATCCTAATTTTAATAGGAAAAAGGGGGGTTTCAGCCTGAGAGACTGGCACAGGTTGGTCGGTGACTACAATCAATTCAAGATGCTTGAACCCACGCAAGCTAATTAACACAAGATAAAAGAATGGACGAGCCTTATATAAGAAAACTGTATTAACCATTATTAATCCGATTAGAACGTTGGTTTTTTTATTTAGTGCAATGATTTATTCTCTCGAGGTGGCATTTCATTCTTAAGACTTAGGCGGGACTTTTTCCTAAGACCTAGACACATTAATTCTGTCACAATTAAAGCATTCACATAAAGCATCCTTATTTGCTAATTATAATCTATCATAGGGATTAAAGTAATGGTGATCTTGTTAAACCCTAGCTCATAGAGACTTTACCCACTTACTGCTTAATGGCAATTTATACAATAGTAGTCCACTTGTCCAACCATCCAATAGAATTAGTATGTTATTTGTTGAATTATCCAGGTTCACCTTCTAGTCAACACGTTCCATAAACCATTGGCAATATCCAATTAACTAGTTAAGCCCGAAGCATATCCTAGACATAGATTTAGAAGGACAATACTTGTAATCCTATGAATCTAGGTGTATAAATCACTATATGGAGAGCTATCTCAGACTCTAGATTACTTGGTCCGTATCACTAGATCTAGTTGAATGATAGGTCGCATACGAAAGCACGTAAACAAGTATAAATTGATAAACATAAACAAGCATACAAGGATAAATCAAGAAATTGAGATAAACAATACTAAACATTCAAATCTTTATAATAATGGCTAATACCCGAAGGTATTAGCCTTCAAACGTCATAATAAATACGTGAGCAATTATTTAGCCAAGGTAAATTAACCGGGTTAATGAATGATACCAAAAACTGAATGATTACTAAAGTATATAGAATTACACATTGTCTCCTATGGAATTGATAACATTGCTTGACCTCTTCTGCTCTTTTTCTCCTTTGAAAATCGACTTTTATGGTTTAGGTATCAAGAATATGATTTAGCACACCTAAAACTTGTTTTTGAGTTTCTATTATAAGGTCTGGAAGACGGTTCGATACGCCGTATCCAAGGATTGGATACAGTGTATTGGGGATTTCTTGGAGTAGGGATCACGCTTGATATCTTCCAGAATATTATATTCATTCCATATTTCCAATATGGCATATTGGTCTTCTCTAGATACAGCGTATTGAGCTTTATTCCTTTGTGATCTTTGGTGAATGCAGGCACGGATACGCCGT